>JAEMWC010000270.1:242500-310000 GCA_016490735.1 Pachyseris speciosa
TGATTGAAGCGATGGTAATAGAACGCTACTTAAAAGAATGAAAGTGCAGTCAGCAGTGTTTGAGAAATAAAGGAGTGAATAGCCGCTTCGGACTGTTTGATGGGGGCATCATTGCTATTTACGTCGCGACATTCATAATACTACCCAGATTGTTGTGAGATCAGAGACGATCACCCGGAGTTTCTCGTATATCACCCAGGACCAGCCATTTGCACAACATCTCCCGAAGATTTTCAAAGACCTTGGATAGTTTGAAAGTGTTGATTACCGGGCAGTCTTTGCACGAATTTCTTCTTGCGTGACGTTGGAAGACTTACAGTCAGTCTATGCACTTCTTCAGAGGTGGGGGAGGGAGGGGGTAGGTGGGGGGAGAGGGAGAGGGGGATGGGGGGGGGGTGGTGGTGACAGATCCCCGAACTATAAACCGATTAGCTTCTCGTACGGGGCTCCACTGGGCAGAAACGTTTCATTCTCTTTGGTAGACCGTCGCTGGTAAGAACTCGGACTTGTTCTCAGTTGTGTTACAAGGTTTTGAATTAACGTGGTGAATGACAAGTATTCAAGTTCAGGCATCAAACTGAGAAAGGAAATAAAGAGAGAACTTAAATGCACTTATGGAACTGATTTATATCTGAAGTTTGTTACGCTAATTGTCCAAGAGCAGATCAGCGTGCCAGCTATGAATTAGCCAAAAGGCATTCCTAAAAAAATAAGTCAATAATTTAACTCCTTTTTCATTATTTATACTCGTTTCAAGTGCTTTATTCCTTCAGAAATTACTAGATGCAGATACAACAAGAATCTTATTTCTAATTTTAGGGTATGGAGCCAATTTCCCCTAAATTTAAAAAATCAATTTTTACTAAACACTGGTATCACCTATTCGTGATTACAACCAGTGAGAAAAAACCGTTTTCTATTTGAAATATCCTATATGAATACCTCTTCAACTTTAGAGTGAAACCTTGCTTCCCGTTTGACCATTCAGATGCAAACTATTAAGTATATATATGTTATTCACCGGCTTAGGTCGGTCCGTATAGGGAAAAACTGTGCCCGAGGTCTTGAGTACGGCCCAAGGCCGCAGGCCGAGGGCCGTACTCAAGACCTCGGGCACAGTTTTTCCCTATACGGACCGACCTAAGCCGGTGAATAACAGATTTATTTTTTCTGCTGTTTTTTTTTTCCTGAAGATGAACCTAGGAAAACTGGTGTGCCGAAAAAGTCTCTCGATCGACCTACGCGTGATTCGTCGCACTGTCACAGTTTAAATTTAGCTTATAAAAAAGCCGTCCGCAATCCTCAGAGAAAAATGGTAGACTAACGATAAAAAAAAACTTCAAATATATCTTGGAGCAATGAATATAATAAACAAACAGTGATATTTCATAGCAAGCACAGAGAGATAAATTAAACAAACTAAACAATGATCTTCACACAAATATATTTATTGCTTTTTCTTGTTGACAATAAAATCACACTTTCAAATTCGGTTTTAACGAAAGTTAGTTCGTAAAACACGAGGAATACCTTTAGTGAAAAATACTTAAACACTGTCTCAGTCTCTTCCTTCATATTTTATTATTTCAAGTATTAATCTTCGTTATTCTTCAAAAGAACTTCACAAATCAATGCTAAAATAAGAAAACTACGCAAGGAAAACGTGTTGACATTATTTTCATATAGTTCATGCAAACTGCCCATCGTTGCGATGTGTTTGTTTGACCATTTTCTGGCTACGAATCATATTTTCTTAAATGAAGCAAAATGGAACGAGATTAGAAAATAGAACTCCAAAGAAAATAACGGATGTCAACCGAAAAACTGAGCTCAATAGACTGCTCTGCAGTTACTCGTTTTAAGTTAACGGCATGTCAACAGTTCAGCAAGAAAAACAACAAGTCGAAAAACAGCAAACCAGCTCAGTGTTGTCAACAAAATCAAGTGAATAGTCGCCTTTGTGAGAAATAACCAGGGCTTTTACTCCATTGCTGATGTTTTCCATTCGCTTTGCAAAGTTTTCTAGGCGAAAATTTGTATTTTAAGAGGAAAAATCCAACGTTTCGTCGCGCTGTAGTAACTGAAATTTTACTTCAAGATTTCCCGCCAATTCCGGACCGGGCAAGCCGGTCCGGATGGAAAAAAGCTGGACCGGCTAAGAGCGCATTATTAGCCAATCAGATTCAAGAATTTAGGATTCCGGTCCGCTGAGATGCTTCAGAAAAAAATAAAGTATGATATTTCCCTAGCTATATGATGCTGATTGTGTTTCAAGGTACGTATTTCTATCATTTTGATTAGTGGCTAAGACCCTAAGCATAACCTTCTTTTAACGAGTTTTGGAAACTGAAATTAATTAACTTGTTTCGGCTTTCAGAAAGTGGAGAGCGGCCAAGAATTAACATGATAGAGAGAGACAAAAAAAGGAAAAGCTGTCTTACCCCCCTCTTCTCTCTTTTTTCCCATCTTCCCCCCCCCCCTACCCTGTATGCCAGCCTTTCTGTAAGTCGCTCGCATGCTTATGCATACCTCTCCCTATTATCTGAACACCTGAAAGGCTTTCGTAGGGGTACAGAGTCAAGCGAATGATTGAGGTGTTATGTTGGCCACACGGCAGATTCCTTGGACCAACAACTCTGGTACTTTCACGGTATCGATTTGCTGCTGAGACACCTCGTCATTCTGCACCGTGGAACCTTCAGTGACTGGCTCATCACCTCCTGTTTGTGCCTTATCGTTACCGCTCTTCGTTGGTGTATTGCTTTTGCCTTTAGTGCCCTTTGAGGTCTGGCTTTGCTGTTGGTTTTTCTTGTTCCCCTTTCTGTCGCCTTTTTCTTGGGGCGGAAGGGAGGAGCTTCCAGGGGCTGGTTCCTCACCTTCAGTTTCTTCCTCATCGTGATCGCTCTCCATTGGTGCATCCTCAGGTTCTTCGTTGTCAACCTCTTTTCGCTGACCCTGCTGTTGAGATCCCGTTTGATTCTCCTTTTTGGAATCACCTCTATCACCAGTGCCCATTGAGGTCTTGCCCCTCTGTTGGTCTTTCTTGCTGTCTTTTCCCTCGCTTTTTTCTTCTTTTAGCTCTATTTTCTTCGGGTTCCATCTTTTCCCCTCGGACAAAATGGCCGTCTCTCTGGGAAAGTTCGACGGAAAATTCAAAACAAACTGCCGGCCTCTGGAAGTAAACGTCACGGTCAAGTCGTGGGTCTCAGTGTTTCTGCTTGTCCCGGTGATTTGGAATTGCTTCTGAAGTTCAGCATGGATCTTTCCAAAGAGCGCCATTCCATCCTCGTTCGAGTACCACTGCTCTAGTTTGGTTTCAACTTCGTTCGATTTTCTTGGTGGTCCTTCCACCTTAAACCGGTCATAAACAGCACTTTTGGAGCTACTATGGAAATGCTCCAGTTCACTCCCTTGTCCGAATGGACCATTTCTTGGCAAGCGAAAAGCACTGTCTCCAACCAGCGTTTCTGCGATTTCAGAAGAATAAAGGAAAACAAAGAAAACGGAAAATCAAACTTTGTCAAAACTTTGAGTGAGGTGGCTTGTTCATGCATTAATTTGCACATGCTTTTAATTTCACTCTCGTATAATAAGATGTTGTCAGGACAAATGCATTAAGTTGCACATGTTTTTAATTTCACTCTCGTATAATAAGATATTGTCAGGACAAAACGTTTTTTGTCTACTTCTGTGATTTCCTTTCCTCCTTCCTAGGCTATACAATGATAAGAGTGTATTTACTTTTTTATTATTTATGTTTTGTAATTACTGCTTAATTAATATCTGTCTTGTGAAAGTAATATTAAAGATGCATTTGTGACAGAGCCAGCTGAATGCAGATAGTTTTTGACGAGGATGTGACAACTTCAATTTCTAATTTTCACATCTGTTGCCGATTGCGAAAAAAAAAAAGAACTTGATGTCCCTCACGGGATGTCTACAGAGAAGAATGAGGAGGGGGGAAAGTATGTCAGCTGAAGATCATGGACAGACCAGCAGTTTCCGAGTAACTCTTTCAAATTTCATTTAATTTGTAGTTGAGTACCCCGTTTTTGTCCGTGGTCCTATCTTGTACTTTTGTTACTTGCATTATCATAACGCAGTGTCAAGCTGCGCGAGTTTGCCTGAGATAAGAAAATGTTCTGTGAGGGCTTTCTGGCTCTGTCAAGAGTCGCATTAATTATCAAATAGAATGAATTGAAAACATCAAATACCAATAACTCCTTCCAGGTTTTTGTCGTGCCGTGTGCTTTTCTGAGTGACAACAAGCTTCGGAACTTTCAGGATTTTCTTGTCTCGTGCCCAGTCTACCGTCATCTTGACAAAGGAGAGCGATGTGGAGTCGACGTTGTCAAAATCTGAAATAAAGGATCATTAAATGGGCTATATCACTGCGCTATGTCACGTGCTTTAAGCTAAGAGACATGGTGGGAAGATAGGAAACCCCAAATAATGTTCAGGTTTGTTAGAACTACGGCGTCTAGTTAGCAGAACCATAAATAATTGTCGTTCGCTGCAGATGGCCAGGACAAGCATGGATTGAAGCTTGAAAAAATTGGAATAATATTTACAAGTTCTTCCATTGTGTTGTTTATCACCAAAGTCACCAAAACCCTCTCTTTTTTTTGTTCCTGCTCGGGCAAAATTACTAGAGATTGTAATTTTGGTGTCCTAGGGGCTCTTTGAGTTCGTTAAAGGTTTCTAAGGGTACTTCATTTTAATTCCAGCCCCCATCCCCATAGCAGCATAGTTTACCCCCTCAGATTTTTCTAAGGGTGCCACGGGGTGGAGGTGATGGGTGCAAAATGTACCACCTGAGACCTGACCTTATCTAGACAGGATGGGGGGGGGGGGGGGGGGGTTATCTATCTCTGGAGGGAGGGCTGGATTTCCATGGTAATTTCATCAGACGGCTATACAAATTTATTTTTGTCCAACAGCATTTCCACAAAATTTTACTCTACCATATTTGATAAATTCACCAAATGTGTGCCGTAAGGAAGGAATAAAATAAACAAAATCAGCAAAAAAGCACACACGTCAACCAAAACAGAAAAGGCCAACTCGCTGTGGAAATCTTGGACTGGCTAGAGAAGGCGGAAGTGGGCTATATTCGTTATTTTATATTAGCTCTCCTTACCACCATCGCTTGTGCTCCAGTACCCAACAAGTCTTAGGCTATGATTCTTCTCAAGATGGTCTTTTATCTTATCTCTCTCTCGTTTTGCATCACCAACAACATATTGGATGACTGGCTGGTTCGAATGAGTCCACAAGCCATACAGCCTCCCATTCGCTGTCTTGCCCCTGCTCTCTTCGATGAAGTGTGCAATCTGCTTCATTTCGCCCTCATGTACTGTGACTGTAACGCTCATCTTTGCGGCTGTGTATCTTTGTGTTGCAGTGCCCAGTATAGAAACTGCAAAATAAAGAGAAACTAAGACTCCACAACAAGAACGGCGAACGCCTGGTCAAAAAGCCAAATGATCTCGAATACGGGTGGACTTTCAGTTTCGAGCGTTCGATGTAAACATTTCTTAGAAAGGGTATTCTCGCGTGACTTGATCTATTTCTACCGGTGTTTCCCAGAATAACATTATTATTAATTCATTCACGGAATAACAAAATTGCTTTTTCACTGCAGTAGCCCTCTCAACTGCTTTTTAGCTTTGTATTAATGTCACGGCGTGTTCACAGAGTCCCACCAAGAAATCAACAAAGAGTGGAGGCGATCAAGAGCAGAGCACGCAGAAACTGAAAAACGTTTGCCGGGGGTTAATGCCGGGGTTAACGCAGAAAAAGGGTGCTTACCATTTGTCAGAAAAATCCGGAAATTTCGGTTTGAAGTCAAATGGTAAGGTAATTTTCCTGAAAATCTTTTCGGAAATTGTGGACAACCTCCAGAGGTAGTCCTCTTTTTCCGTTCGAAACGGAATTTCGGATTGAGTGAGTCGCTCCGTTTCCACGTGCTTTTCCGCCAGAACGAGCGAGTGCGCATGACGGAACGCTTTGCAGTAAATGGTACGCGCCAATCTCATCCGGTTGGTCGGTAAATTCGGAAGATCGCTTACCATTATTCAACGGTCATTCCATCTAGACTTTTCTGACAAATGGCAAGCACCCAAAGTAACCATCTCCTGATTTTCAACTGAAAAGCAAATCTCTATTACTCACAAATCACTTTCTCTTCGAACCTTTTGTACGAATTTAACTCAGTTTCCACAACTCAATGATTTGTTCCTGAAATCCAAATTTATCAAGGGAAAAATCCCAGGGTGAATTTTAAAGAGCCGGGACCATCCCGATTGAAAGTGATGTGTTTTGAAAGTTCCGGCTTACACAGCAACTATTGTATTGTAAAACGTTTTTTTTTTACAGTCATTGCTATTCGTAAATAAAGATTTTCCTTTTAGCTAGTTTAAAAAATGATGCAGTTACATTGTCTAAAACAAGTGTACATGAGATGGTAAGATGAAAATAACAATACGTATGCGCCTCTCGTTTTCTAAGAAAACGTTCTTCTGCGCACGCTTAATGGGAAGCGATTCATGGAATGCTTTGTCACGAAAATACAAGCAAGACAGCTGCGCATGCAGTGGTAAATCGCTTGTGATCCTTGTTAAGGCAGCATCGGATCGGAGTGGAGATCATCTCATCTCATCTTAGTCGTGGAATCGCGATGCCCTGGTCGCCGTCCCAGCAGACGAGACTCGGTTTCGAGAAAGGTTTGCTGGAAAAATATTTCCGCAATAGAGTGACATGGATCGATCCCGGCAACCAAACTAAGGTAGAAGTACAAGTAACATGCTCCAACGACAAGCAGTACACCCTGCGGGTCTATATACCAGAGGATTTTCCCAACTCATGCCCCAATATGGTTGTGAAAGCTCCGATGCTGCGCTCGTACAACAGGTCCTTATATTTGCACCAGTATCCGGGTGACAACCACACAGGCCGCAATATTGAGGGGTACTCCGGGATCTGCCACTTTAGGCCAAATCTATGGCGAGACGACAACACCCTGTATCAGGTATTCATGAAAGGTCTGATATGGCTTGAAGCGTACGAAGCTCACTTGCGAACTGGGCAGCCTTTGAGTAAATACTTAAGCGAGATGTCAAGATACTGATCGAGTGGAAACAAGCCTGGCGATCGCCGAGGTCGAATCAAATTTTATCAGTTGTTATGTTACTTAATTTTGCAAAGTGACTATAAACTCTTTAAGCGTCGAAAATAGTTTATGCTACTGGACCGATTTCGCCAATTTTCTACATTTACATGAACAGTCATATGTCTATTGCCACACATTAGCGACATCTAGCCTTTTATACTAAGGGCTCTCTGTTTCTGCTCAACGTACCGCAATATCAGTGTATACCAGTTTTGACGTTCCTTAGAGAAGATGTTTTTCGGTGTATATCTCATAGTTAGTTAATGCCGTTTGTAACTTTTGTTCCAATAATTTGAACTAAATTAGTTTAGCATTTACCTGCATTTCAACTGTGGTCGAAAGCAATGTAGTGAAAATGAATACATGTTTTGGTTTACTTTTTTCTTGGAAATCGAGGATGTAGAAAACAGGAGCAAGGAAAGAATTTTCCTCTGTTGACAACCTCGGATAATCACATATCTTGTTTCAAGGGAAATGGAGTTCTATTATTGTCGAATTACAACATAGAATTTCAGTTTCGAGCGTTCGATGTAAAAATTTGTTAGAAAGGGTATTCTCGCGTGACTTATCTATTTCTACCGGTGTTTCCCAGAATAACAATATTATTAACCCATTCACGGAATATTAAAATTACTTTGTCATGGACTGCAGTAACCCTCTCAACTGCTTTTTTTGCTTTGTATTAATGTGACGGCGTGTTCACAGACCCGTTTACTTTCAGAGCGGGTCGATTTTTCCTCCGAGTAACCGGCTTTACAAGAGTCTAACCAAGAAATCAGCAAAGAGTGGAGGCGATCAAGAGCAAAGGACGCAGAAACTGAAAAACGTCACGGTTGCCGAGGGTTTTGGTTTACTAATTAATGCGTACTCATGAGAATCGAAACTCTCGCAATTGTCGGAGAAAAAGTAACCATGTCCTGATTTTCAACAGAAAAGCAAATCTTTATTACTCACAAATCACTGTCTCTTCGAACATCTTGTACGAATTTGACTCCGTCAGTCTCCACAACTTAATGATTTGTTCCTAAAATCCCAATTTATGAAGAGAAAAATCCCAGGGTGATTTTTAAAGCGCCAGGACCATCCCGATTGAAAGTGATGTGTTTTGAAAGTTCCTGCTTACACAGCAGCTATATATATTGCATTGTAAAACTTATTTTTACATTCATTGCCATTCGTAAATAAAGATTTTCTTTTTAGCTAGTTTAAAAAATGAAGCAGTTACATTGTTTAAAACAAGTGTACATGAGATGGTAAGATGAAAATAACAATACGTATGCGCCTCTCGTTTTCTAAGAAAACGTTCTTCTGCGCACGCTTAATGGGAAGCGATTCATGGAATGCTTTGTCACAAAAATACAAGCAAGACAGCTGCGCGTGCAGTGGTAAATCGCTTCTGATTGTTGTTAAGACAGCATCGGATCGAAGTGGAAATCATCCCATCTCACTGTCTTAGTCGCGGAATCGCGATGCCCTGGTCGCCGTCCCAGAAGACGAGACTCGGTTTCGAGAAAGGGTTGCTGGAAAAATATTTCCGCAATAGAGTGACATGGATCGATCCCGGCAACCAAACTAAGGTAGAAGTACAAGTAACATGCTCCAACGACAAGCAGTACACCTTGCGGGTCTACATACCAGAGGATTTCCCCAACTCATGCCCCAATATGGTTGTGAAAGGTCCAATGTTGTGCTCGTACAACAGGTCCTTATATTTGCACCAGTATCCGGGTGACAACCACACAGGCTACAATATTGAGGGGTACTCCGGGATCTGTCACTTTAGGCCAAATCTATGGCGAGCCGACAACACCCTGTATCAGGTATTCATGAAAGGTCTGATATGGCTTGAAGCGTACGAAGCTCACTTGCGAACTGGAGAGCCTTTGAGTAAATACTTGAGCGAGATGTCAGGAGTGGGAACAAGCCTGGCGATCGCCAAGGTCGAATCAAATGATATCAATAGTTCTTGCTGTGTTACTTAATTTTGCAAAGTGACTATGAACTCTTTTAGCGTCGAAAACAGTTTATGCCACTTCACCGATTTCGACAATTCTCTACATTCACACATGTCACATGAACAGTAATATGTCTATTGTTACATATTAGCAGTCTTTTATACTGAGGGCTCTCTGTTTGTCCTCAGAGCACCACAATATCAGTGTATATCAGTTTCGACGTTGCTTAGGGATGTTTTTCGGTGTATATCTCATAGTTAGTTAATGCCGTTTGTGACTGCATTTCAACTGTGGCCGAACGTAATGTAGTGAAAATTAATATATGTTTTGGTTTACTGTTTTCTTGGAAATCGAGGATGTAGAAAACAGGAACAAAGAAAAGAATTTCCATCTGTAGACAACCACGGATAATCACATATCTTGTTTCAAGGGAACCCGATTTGTGTCACTGTCGAGTTATAGCAAAGAAATTTTGAAATGATAAATGACCGCGGCGTAAATCGGTTGGGACAGCTACAACGAAGCCATGCACTTCTAACACTAGCTAGCCATAGCAAGTTGAATTTTGCTTCAGTCTACGAGTCAGTACATTCGGGAACTGAAAGAAAGGAGTGGAATGGTCTTACAATTTATACCTTGGACGGAGATCAGTCTCCGCTCCATTATACGGAGATAGCTGGCATGCAAGCGCACCCACTTTTTGTTCACTGAGATATGACGTGTTTCATTCTTTACACTCGACAGCCACTTAATTGGCCTTGAAAATTGAAACTGAATAATTGCCATGTCAAATGGCAGTACTGCTAACTGATGAAATTGTGTAGTGTATGGACTTCAATTCTGACCCAGAGTAGAAGTAGTATAATTACAGAAGAAAGTCAAATATTTCAGTCGATGCGAAGTCACTATTTCTTGGAAAGAAAGATACGAATTATTTTGACAAAAGATACTGACAAAAGAAATAATTAACCCAGAACACTGCAAGCCCTATAATCTTTCCAAGAAAACTGATCGTTTTATTTGAAGGTGTTTGACTGCATGGCGTTTTATGAACAGAAAATACTTCTTTGATTGGCTCGTAATTTTGCTTAATTTTCTCGCAATTAATGGCTTATGGTAAATAATCAGCGCTTCACGGATTTGCGCGAACATACTTACATTTGAAGCCATGCTCAGTTATTATTCAATCGATCTTAAACACCATGTATTTGGCCTGGACCCTGAACAGGAACTCAGGCAATGGCGCCGATTCAAAGAGATGAACTGAAAGCAACAGCTTAATTGTTAGTCTTTTTTAACAAAACGTGTGTCAACCACAAAAATGAAATGATCATCGATTATTTTCTAAACTTTTACAGGTGATGCAATGATATGAAGACGTTACCAGTTGCGAATTGCATGACTAGACTTGTCTCGGAACCTGCGCATGTTCAATCGAGAAAGGAGCTTTGGAGTTCAGTTCAATTCGTAGATTATGAATCGAAGAGATCCTTATTAGCCATCACTTTCGATTTGTAATTTCAAAGCAACCTTCGTCTGCCGAAAAGACATCTTTCCACCATGCCTTGGTCATTAAGCCAAAGAACGAGGCTTGCGCATGAAAGAAAACTACTTGAAAGTTACTTCCACCGTGATAAAGTGAAATGGAACAATCCCATTCATGATACACAAGTTGAGGTGAAGGTAACATGTAGAAACGACAAGACATACACTCTCAGAGTATATATCTTGCCTGACTTTCCCAACTCATGTCCATCAATGGTCATTATCTCTCCTTGCGGTTTACTCAGAAGAAAAAATGGCTCTTTGATGGGTGGTATGGACCGCAACGACCACATCGTGTCAAACAAAGATGGTTATACTCAAATCTGTCACTTCCGTCCCAGCTTGTGGAGGGATAACAACACTCAAGTGATCATAAGGGGTTTGGCGTGGTTGGAGGCTTACGAATTGCATCTACAGACAGGTGATTCACTCGATCAGTATTTACAAGCTGGCGAAAGCTTGTTGTTAGAAGGTGTTATGGCGGAACTTTAGAGACGGATTTGAACTTCTGAATTTATCGCACGTTATTTAGCATATTTCGTACTTCGCGGCTTGTCTATGAAGGTTTATAACAGCGTACATTGGCTGTGTATTTTTCATAACAAATCTGGTTAAGTTACGTTCTAGCTCCAGTCAAATTTAGACAATTTATGCGGAATGTGTGTCTTAAAAGACAGTGCTAGCACGCCATACATAAATAACAAAACGTGAAAGTAATAGCGTAAAGAAATGTTGACGTAAGATCTTAATCAAGAAACTTCAAATCCTGATGGAAGAAAGATTAAACGACGATCAGCCCTAACATCGCAACACAGCAGGAAAAGAAAAGGAAAACTGAAGAGAGAGAGAGAACGAGGAGAAAGGAAGAAGGAGAAGCAAAAAAGCAATGGTCCAGTACATTCGAAAAACTGCACGAGCAAAGGCTCCTTGGCGCAGGGAGCGTTTTGCAAATCCAAATCCAGCCTGATATATCGTTTAGGCGTGGTTAATTAGTGTACCAAGTACGATTGCACAGGCCGGTAGCAGGGAAAGAGCCTGAACTTTATCTACTTCAAACATTACGAACAGATCGGATCGAAAATCTGTTCGTGTTTAGCGTGCATTATGCTGGATCTATCGGATTGAACCTAGCTGCAGATCTCAGTCCAGTTGAATTTTCACTCTGTATAAATTTTCAAAATGGCAGTCACTGCTTTTGAATTTGCACCACTCGAGTTGGTCTTAGGACTTATCCTGTTGTATTGTGGACATGTATTCAAGGCTTTCAAAATACTCGAAATAAGAAAAAGTACAAATTTTCCTCCAAAGATCGTCTCCAAAACTACCAAAACTACCGTACGTTCAAATTCGAATAAGGCCCTTTTGTAAAGGAATACTGATCCTTTATAAAAGAAAATTAAGGCTCAAAGAAACCTACAATCTTTAATAAATCGGTAAAAACAAGAAGCCGGTTGGTTTGGAAACAGTCACACAACAACATGAAATTGTAGCTTATGCTAAATAGTCACGGCGTTGGAATTTGAGAATAAAAAAAGAAACACTTTGTGATGTCAGGTCAGCAAGCACCACAAATTAACTTTCAAAATAACATATAGCAAACTAAAACGTATTTCTCATAAAGAGTAAATGGAAATGTCTTGATTTATAGACCTGCACTAAGCGATCCTCAAAATGTAATTGAAGACCCGCAGTGACAGGGAAACTGTGTCATAATTACCCCCATTCCCACTTTCGTAGGCGAACCATGAAAATGAAGTTTGAGTTCAATTTAAGAGCATACAAAAGAATACATCACCTGTTTCAAAATCTGCAGTCTCACAATCGCTCGATCAAAATCAATGTTAAAATGTTGACGGGAAATCTGTAAACGATCGCAGAATGCTACTGTATTGACTATTCCGTCTCTGTAGCCGGTTATCAGGTCACCTCAATAGCGCTTTCAACTCTGCCAAAATCAAGTAATACATTAGCGGTTTTTCCTGGAATAGTTGCGTTGCGATGAGTAATTATGAACGATCAGAACAACGTTCAAATCAAAATCGAAGTTGATCCCGTTCTTGTTTATCATGCACAAGATTATTCGATGCAGTTTGCCGTTTGGCGTTACGGTTCATCGAGGCGAGCCAGAATATTGGACTCATGAAAAGCCATCAGTGAATATGGGTTGAGCAATACTTAAAGTTGTTCTTTTCTAAGAAATGTTTACTTTCAATGCGTACAATTAGACATTTGCACGCATACCTGATAAACGGAAATGCAAATAACGGAAAGATTCATTTGTGAAAAGCGACAGTGCTAGCTATCTTAGGGTGGCAAAACAAGTTCATTCAGGCAAATAGTCTATGATACGCAAGTAATATGAAAAATTAATTTTGTTATCATGAAAGAAGCAGTTGTCTAGCCTCTTGTGCTTGTTGAAAATAACGGAGGAATTTATGTAACGCAATAGTTGAAGTTGTTGCGCATGCACCGGTTTCACAGAAAGTGAAAACGGAAATGCAAATAAGGGGAATAAACCCAAACAGTTATTTATTTATTAAAAAAAAAGTTAATGCTAAACTAAAAGTTTTCTGTAAACCGTTTAGTAGAAAGGTTAGGGTGGTTAAAAAAACTTTATTCATAACATAATAAATCCCAATGCACTACAGCGATGTATTTTGCTCTTGTGAAAGAAGCCACAGTCTAGGCTTTGCTTGTCTTTTGTAAACATCCAACGCATTGAAAATTGCCCTTTTCTCAGAAATGTTTATTTTGATTCAAGCGACTCGACAGATCTGCGCGCGCACCAGTTTCGTGGAAAGAGAAAGCGGAAATGCAAAAAATAAACCTCACGAGAGCCGACTCATTTGGGAAAAGCCACTACCAAAACAAAACTTTAAGAAATTAATCGACAGATTTTGATTTTTGCTCCTCGCCATGCCTTGGTCAGCAACACAACGGCAAAGACTAGCATTAGAAAAGACAGTGCTGGAACAATATTTTCGCAGCAAAGTCACCTGGATCGATCCAACGGGAGACACAAAGGTCGAGGTACAGGTAACGTGCACTAACAACAAACAGTACACTTTGAGGATTTATATACCGCACGACTTTCCTAACTCTGTCCCTCAAATGACAGTGAAAACACCTTGGATGACCACGCTCAAGAAACGAGACGGAAGGGAGCTGGAAGGAATGGCGGATCACACTTTAGGCAGCCAAGATGGCTGTACCTTGATCTGCCACTTCAAGCCAGCGTTATGGAAGGATAACGTCACACTATATCAGATCTTCATGAAGGGCATGATATGGCTGGAGGCATACGAGGCCCATTTACGCACGGGAGCGACTCTAAGTAGATATCTGGCGGAGATGTGAACCGCTTGCTGTTGGCTACATCAAAACTGACCACAAGCCGGAGTGGATCTAATCTGGCGTTATCAGATAGTTGTATTTTCCTGTGTGATTGGTATTACTGCATTCAGTAATAATGAAAGAACTTTTATGACGTTCTTTAAAAGTGTTCGGTTGGCCAGGCTCGGGCGAGCCATATTCGTGAACTACAGCTGGCAAGCTTCTCATTGTACGAAGACAAGCAAACAAGCCATATAACGGCTGCGGCAGCGCAAGTAAAACTCACAGAAAAATAACTGGTTTTCGCGATATGCGAACTATGTATGTAAATAGAAATATGCACTGTGGATAAAAGTACACCATTGCATTCCAGTTAAAATATCTATACAAAAAGGAAACCATTTTGACGTAAATTAAATGTACTTAGTTTAGTAGAAATCATTATAGATTCCTTTAGGTATAAGGTAATTTCAGTGTGAAAATACTTGTAATAATTATATGCACCTGGAAAACTACAAAAATCGTACTTACTTTGACCGCGGAGGCTGCACGATGCTTGGGGGGCTTAAAGGTTTTATCGAAGGGAATTTGTCAAGCTGTTACTGGATATATTATTATGTTTTTAACGCGATGTACATGACAGTTTTTCTTGGAAATGCAGGATGTCTTTTATGCATTACTTATTTTACACTGGAACAGTTCGAACCTCGGTGTTCACAGACATTAGTAGTAAAGCAAAAAAAATTTCATCGATGCCAGAAGACAGTACTAAACCACGAAAACACCGAAACAGCTATTTTTTCCTACTTTTTTCTCAAACACCGAAACAGGCCAAACACGACTCCCATTGGTCCTTTGGTGTTATCGTTGACCTTCAAAGTTTGGCTCTTACGAGTATATCTTACTCTAACATTCGAGGATCTCTTTTTCTCCCTGCCAGCAGTGTGAATTCCATTAGCCAGACTGCATGGTGCGTTTTAATTAACCCTTTTCCGTTAAACGTTAGCCTACATAGCAGACTCGCTCGTTTAAAGACCGCCATTTTGGAAGCCATGGGGACGGTCAATGTAAGATATAGATTGCGGACTGCAGACCCGGACTTCGGACCCGGACTGCGGACTGCGGACTGGGTATAAAACGCTGACTGAGTACAAAACATTGTACAAAAAGCACGGAGCAACGAAATGTATTACTGCACTCAAATCCTTGAACTGTAGGAAAGGTGCTTACAATTGCTGTAAATATTACCAAAGTACACAGAAAACCTACCTATTTTGACCTAGAGCTCTTCATGACAGGAAAAATGGCGACGCTTGTCGGTTATAATGTCATGTACGGTAATTGTGTATTACCATTTTGGCACGGAAAACTGCTTGTACATGTTTAAAATACTTTTTTTAAAACGCCCAGAATTGTCTGATCGAGAATCCACTTTATTTTATTCATGTTCGCAAATACGGATTTGGACTTTCTCCCAAAAAAGAAACGCACCGGTATTTCCTGTTTTATCTTCTCTGCACCAGTGGCCAGTTGCGGTCGAACAAGCACACATTTCCATTTACAGCATTTATATCTAGATTTGTGAACAGTAATTTTGTGATGCATGCCAGTGCAAGGTCCGGTTCCCTTTTATATGCCTTTCTGTTTCCATTCTTCCCAATAATAATTTCTTCGACTCCCTCGATCTAGTGTTAAACTCGTGGAGTAAAGTACAATTTCAGGATAAAGTCTCTACTCTTATACTTTCTCTAGCTCGGTCGATGTTGGAACTGAGCATTTCGTGTAACGGAGCATTACTATGTACGTGACAAATCTTGACACGGAATAAAAGACTCGGTCCGCTTTTTGTTCCTAGTCCACAGCCTTTAGTCCTCATTTTATACTCAGTCCTTGTGTTATACCCAGTCCGCAGTCCGGGTCCGCAGTCCGAGTCTACAGTCCGCAATCCATATCTTACACTGACGGTCCTCAATTCTCTCATTGGATGGCTTCCAAAATGGCGGTCTTTAAACGAGCGTTCGTACATCAAAAAGCCAAAACGTCTGCTATGCAGGCTAACGTTTAACGGAAAAGGGTTAATTAAAACGCACCATGCAGTCTGGCTAATGGATCACACTGCTGGCTGGGAGAAAAAGAGATCCTCGAATGTTAGTGTAAGATATACTCGTAAGAGCCAAACTTTGAAGGTCAACGATAACACCAAAGGACCAATGGGAGTCATGTTTGGCCTGTCTATTTTATTCACCATCAAAGTGGGAAAAAATAGCTGTTTCGGTGTTTGAGAAAAAAGTAGGAAAAAAAATAGCTGTTTCGGTGTTTCGTTTCGCTGTTTAGTAATGTCGCCAGTATGTTCCCATTACAAAAGGCAAAAATGTAATAATATAATAGAAGTCAGTATCTGCAATATGCCAAATGTAATAATTGTAAATTGATCATAGCATTTAAAAGGCGTTCTTTTACTTTTATTATTAAGGTCGTGTTTAGATGCATGTTTCGTATGCTCATAACTATGTTCGATTTCTTGGAAATAAAGGATGCATAAACTTTTGGACTTTGAAATGTGAGATTTCCTTGAAATGGGAACTGTCAAAATGCACGTGATTTCTAATAGCTCCCTTAGAAATCTCGTCAAAAACATTTCCACGAATGCACGCTACTATTTCTACCTGTGTCAGCCAGCCAGGCAATTAAACGAAAACTTCGGGAGTTATTAAAAAAGCGAACATAAGAAAGAGAAGTTTTAATGGTGTACCTCTAAAAAACCCCCTATTTTGTTTGATTTGAGCTCGTATTGAAACTCCTGACATTCAGTGATCTGCGAGGATCATCAGTTGATCAGAAGTAAAGGCCAGTTTTACCAACTGGTTATTTAAAGGGCATATGCCAAATTGAAGATTATATCTGCCAATGAATTTAACTAGTGCTTTCATTGATGACTGGAAATGTTTCGCGTTACAGCTGGATCAGTGAACATTCAACCCAATTCGTGAAAATGTATGGTGATTTTTATATTTTATATTAATGATTTTAACTTATCCTTCTCTACCCCCACCCCCTTGAAAAATAGAACGTCTTCGAAAAATTGCTCTCTCTACGATTGTAGCTTAAATCTTTAAGGTTATAGCAAATAAATCTTACCTCGATTGATCGATGAAACGGAATAATCACCGAGCCACGGCCACCAAAATACGAGGAAACTGACCCGACTTCCGGACCCAACTACGCATGTGTGATTTCGAAGAAATAATTAGAGTAACGCCAAGTAGAAGAAAAAAATATTCTTTGTTTGGTAATTCACTTAGTCCGGAGCTTGCAAGAAAATACCCTCAGCTATTTGATCGCTCGCTCATCATGCCATGGTCAGCATCCCAACAGAAAAGACTTGCACTCGAGAAGGATTTATTGGAGAAATATTTCCACGGTAGAGCTTCTTGGATCAATCCAACTGGTAACACAGTAGTAGAGGTCAGAGCAACGTGCAC
Source organism: Pachyseris speciosa (assembly GCA_016490735.1). NCBI lineage: Eukaryota > Metazoa > Cnidaria > Anthozoa > Scleractinia > Pachyseridae > Pachyseris > Pachyseris speciosa. The sequence goes on from JAEMWC010000270.1 coordinate 259,987, forward strand.
CAACGACAAAGAGTACACGCTTAGAGTGTACCTGCCTCCAGACTTCCCCAACTCTTGCCCGGACATGGTGGTGATGCCCCCACCTTTTGGTTCAGTTCCTTGTTCAGCGACAGTTACTTGAGGAAGGGCGATGGCAGTAAGATGTGTGATATGAGCGGATCAGATCACACCTTGGAAGGCAGAGATGGGTACACTAAGATTTGTCATTTCAGAACGAGTTTGTGGAACTCCGACTACACTGTATACCAGGTAATCATGAAGGGACTGATATGGCTGGAGGCTTATCAGGCTCACCTCCGTACTGGAAGATCACTGAGTGCGTTTTTGCAAGAGGCGTAAAGTCTGTGCTTTTGCGAGCTGAAGAAACGATAGCTTTTATTGCAGTTTCAGGTTAGAGTGGCCTTTTTTTAAAAGACTCTGGATGAAGTCATGTATAAATATGTGAACTACTTCTACTTTCAGTCGGAGATTAGTTCGGAAGCGAAGGGTAAAGGAATAGATCTCATCACACTAGCTAGCTGTCATAATAGCTCACTGATAGCTGAATCGTGATCTTAGAAGTTGATTTAATATATTTTCTGCAATCAAGAAAAGAAGTAAGAAACAATATTGATACATCAGTATAATATTCTGAGACATAACACCTACATATATAACAGTGACATCAAACCTTATTCAACTTTGGTACTCAGGCAGTCACATCGGCTCAGTAGAGAAATACAGCAAACCGCACAACGTAGATTACCGGCTTAGTTTTACACATTGTACGGCTAGCTGTACGTATCGAGAGGATCAGTATAGCTGATTTAATCCACCCCCCATAGTTTATTTTGAACACTTTGTACGGTCTGAGTCAATTTAGACCCAGACGGATCACAGTGCAGCTGACGCCGGGTCGATAAACAATTCCGTCCGACTGGTTGTGGATCACTCCCACTTGACAGCTCACAAAACATTGTCACGGTGGGTTTTGTCCCTTTTTAGGTGAAGAAAACCATCATTGTTCAATCTTCTTGTAAGAACCCAAAATACTACCGAAAAACCAGGAGAAAGGAAGAGACGAGGGCATATGAAAATGCTTGGTGATTTCTTCAAATCCCAGTATAATAATGCCTTTTTTTTTCTTTCCTTTCCTTTTTTTTTCCTCAAGTTTTGCACAATTTCCATCCTTGCCTCCTTAATTTAACAGTTTCGATGCAGTAACATAGTAAATCAAAATTAAACTAGATCAATATCTTTGTGTTTACACTGATCCGAAGCGAACTTCCATAACTTGACAGCGTTCCTTTTACGAGTTCGAGTACTGTTATTGTTTCTTTCCCTGCGGATGCGCTCGATCTCCCCGATAGTAGTTCAACTCGTGAAATCCCTACCCTTTCATATACCTGAAGCGTGAAAAAGGGCCCCCTTTCGGGCAGAGCCTCCCCATAGGTGTGAAGAACAGTTAAACACATCGTAATCCACCCGATTTAAAACAGTGACCTCGATCGAGTGCAACTGCAAACACATTTCCAAAATATAAGTCTGATCACTATGTGCTCCTGCAAAAGTACCCACGTTTAAATGCACAGGTGAAGAAATCATAGGAAGAAAGCGTCTTTTATTACAACCGAGAAGGTCAGGGTCGAAAGAAAACTCAAAGGTTGAAATCTACGAACTAAGGTATTGCGTGAAAATCTTCGCGAAAATGCTGATTATCGTCTTCGAAGAAAACACGCTAAAAATTCACATGACGAAGGGCGATGAAGGGTTGTTATTCATTTCCGTGACTTCCGGGAATGGGTTGTTTTCATTTTTCTACCCACGCGCATGCGTCATTTTCTGGGAAACCGAAAATAAAAGTATTTTAATAGATATTATAGCCTAGCTATTGAAGACACATTCGAATCTTCTTGCTTCTGAGCCAGCACGGTTTCGGCGACAAGGTAATTTTTGGCTCAATTTCGCGGACATTACCGGTCTTCATTGTCGTTCATCATGCCTTGGTCATCAAGCCAGCAAAAAAGACTCGGCCTTGAGAAGAACGTGTTGGAGCAATACTATGGTAGCAGAGTTTCTTGGATTGATCCAACTGGCGACACAAAAGCTGAGGTCAGGGTAACTTGCACCAACAACAAACTGTACACGCTCAGGGTGTACCTGCCTTCAGACTACCCGAACTCCTGCCCAGAGATGATTGTAAGCTCCCCATCGTCATGTTTGAGAAAAAAAGATGGTTCGAGAATGGACGGTTCAAACACAGAATATCATACCCTCGGAACAAGAGACGGCTGCACTAAGATCTGCCATTTCAGATCTAGTTTGTGGAATCCCAAATACACACTGTACCAGATTTTCATGAAAGGCATGATATGGCTGGAGGCCTATGAGGCTCATCTTCGCACTGGAGAACCATTAAGCGCCTATTTGAAGGAAATGTAAATGAGAGAAAAGGTGATCTTCGTGGGGAATTTCAATGGAACAGTTATAATGTGTGCTTGAAGTAATCCGACGTTGTTAGAGTGTCGAACTTATGCTGAGAACATTATAAACATTTTGATAATAAACATTTTTTATTTAGCGCATATACAGCAGCTCTATGCACTTTACACAATATCCACACGATAGTAAAAAAAAATAAATCAATCAATCAATCAAGAAATAAAATTTAGATTAAAATTAATTTTGAAAGCAATATTTAAGCTTTGATTTAAAAGTTGTAGTATAGAAAACTAAATACCGAGTCTGGTAAAGGCGACTTGGTCAATTAACATTGCTTGTTTTACTACGTTAGCGAAGTTTCAATAGAATAAACACATAATTTGGTTTTTGAACGTTCTGTTTAATGTGCTGATGAATGTCTTCTAAGAAACAAGCAAAAAATTGGCATGACTAGGGGCGATGAAGGGGTATTTTATTTTTGCGTGACTTCCGGGAATGGGTTATTTGAACCTATCATATGCCCATGCGCATGTGCCATTTTCTGGGAAACCGAAAATATCATAAACTATCAAAACACAAATTAGCCGATTCATTCGAATCTTCTTGCTTCTGAGCAAGCAAGGTTCTGACGACAAGGTAATTTCCGGCTCTTTTTCTGACCTTACGAGTCCTCATTGTCGTTCATCATGCCTTGGTCATCAGGCCAGCAGAAAAGACTCGGCCTTGAGAAGAACGTGTTGGAGCAGTACTTTGGTAGCAGAGTTTCTTGGATTGATCCAACTGGCGACACAAGAGTTGAGGTCAGAGTAATTTGTACCAACAACAAACAGTACACGCTCAGGGTGTACCTACCCTCAGACTATCCGAACTCCTGCCCAGATATGATTGTAAGCTCACCCTCGTCGTGTTTGAGAAAGAGGGATGGTTCTACGATGAGTGGGATGGATGGATCTGATCACACTTACGGAACAAGGGACGGCTGCACCCAGATCTGCCATTTCAACACCGGCTTGTGGAGGGATAACAACACCCTGTACCAGACTTTCATGAAAGGCATGATATGGCTGGAAGCGTATGAGGCTCACCTTCGCACTGGTAAACCATTGAGCAACTATTTGCAAGAAATGTAAATTAATGAAATGGTGCTGTTCAAGGACGGAAATCTCGATAAAATGGTCGTAATAGCTTCGTGAGGTACTTTCACATTGTTAGTGTCGAATCAGATGCACGGAACATTAAAGCTGGCTTAGTGCTGTTCTTGATCTCGTAAGTTAGGGACGTTTGATAAGAGTAGATTTTGCTTTTAGAAAGTTCTTTTGAATTTTCCACCATATTCTTCACATGCCAGATACTCGGATTGAAAAACCATGGAAAAGGAAATAGCCTGTTGGACCAATCAGAATATATAGTCGCTAATTAAATGAGCAACTATGAAACGCAAAAAAATTACAATTAGAATCAACTACCGAGGTATTTTGATTTGATTTGAGCGAATTCGCTACAATTGAGTTGAACCGAATATATGCAAATTACTATAATTCGATTCTAGGAAATCCAGGAACTTTAAAACCCAGTATCTGCTAGTCAGGGGTTGCACAGATGTCGTAAGGACTGTCGCCAGCCGGCGAGTCACCATTCATTACAATAGTCACGAAAAAGGCATAACGCGTGCAAACTGTAAAACAACCTTTCGACTGGCCTTACCTTACGAAGCTTGCTCGGTCTTGAAACCTTTTCCCCCTTAATTTAGTATTCAATAACTGATATGATCTGTTGCTGACTTGTCAGTAAAACCTAATAAGTCACTTGGCTCGAAAGAGTAACGCTGTAATCGAATCAATCCGTTGCTCATGCACATTAAGCAATCTAATTTGAAAGAAAATTGTACCAATGAACCAGACAAAAGTATTAGTCCTCATCTAATAGACGTGTTTTGCTAGGATTAGTCTGATTAGTTTCATTTTCCTTCCTTCGTCTCCCGCTCCCCACTCTTTTTAATTTTTTTCCTCTCGCCCCATTTTCGCACGGGCAAAACATCGAAAAATACCTTTGCTCGGACTATCTTTGCTCGGAAACGCTTGCTACGCAGGCTATATTTTATATTTTTCTATTATTATATCAATATTCTTATAGCTTTTAGCTGATCTGCCTATATATGGGGTCTTGGACTCCTTTGCAGTCTATCCTTTGGCATTTTTTTTTATTGTTATATTGTAGTCTTTGTGCCATAAATTGTAATAACTAACCCAATAAATGAATAAATAAAAATAACTTGGCAGTCTTGAGCGAGAAACTGAGCTCAGATATCACTGATGACCTCACTGCACCTTCGTGATTCAATTTCTTAGAATTTGAATTAGACATCTGCCTTCGAAATTTTCAGTAAATATAATATAAATTTTCAAGGTGAATTTGTATTTGTCTATGATAAATATGGTTATCGGTCAGAATTATGCATTTGTCATTTCTGATTGGCATCATGCTGATCCTGACTTTGGCTACATTCATGAATTTCTTTTTCTTACCTTCTTGGAGTCGCTGCGTGCATTTCAGTATCCATCCACAAAAAAAAAACAAAAAAACCAGCGAATACGCTTGGGAAAAAAACAGGAGGCTGTTGGGATCTTGGAAAGATTTGAACCGGATAGTCGTATTACGATCTTTTCGTAAAGTCCTTGAGAATCACACTCTTTTAGACTTCATGTTTGGGCCTGTTTATATGGTCTCGGGTACCCGAGACAACCCTCCCCCGGTTACCCTGGGCGAGCTATTTTTCCACTTATTTCTTTTAAAAGTTCTACAAACCGTTTACATGAGATGGGCGAGACAACTCGGGTGGGCGAGACAACTCGGGTGGGCGAGACAACTCGGGTAGGCGAGTTGTCTCGCCTCGGCAGGTAGGGTAACCCTGGCAAGCGGGACAACTTTTTCTCATGTAAACACTTTGTCTCGCCTACCCAGGACGAGACGGCCGAAAATTAAATGTGCGCGTATGCGAAAAAAAGTTACTTCGGTCCAATTTTTGACTTAAAAAACGAAAATTTATTTCAAGGAATTACACCAGTTTTAAAAAGCCAGCATTACCCACAGTGATCAGATAGAGCGGGGAAGAAACTGATTCGGAGCTAAGTACGAAGCTAAATTATGTGACAGGTTATAACTTCGAATATTGGCTGATGGCTCACTGATCCTTTTATAAAAAGAAGTATCGAAGCAAAAATCAACCTAGGAAGGAAATTTTCAATCAATATTGACGAGATTCAATCAAAGAGCGACCAAATACAAAGAAAGAAGGGCAAATGAGGAGTTGTAAATTTGAGACGTGCTATGAATAACTAAGTAGGGTCAACTTTGTCTCGGTCACGCAATTCTCATGTAAACGCTCGGTAAAGTTGTCTTGGGGAGGAGAGTTGTCTCGGGTACCCAAGACCATATAACGGGCCAAGTGATACTGCATGGGAACTAGACAGCAATGGATAAGGCAATGCTGGCTTAATGCTGTTTTTCTTGCTTTACGTTAGCGCAGTTTATAATTAGTGGAATAAACAGCTTTTGCGGTAGAAAATTGCAATAAATTTTGACGAAGCTCTACATCTCAGAATCCTGGATTGATAAGGGGAAACCAGATGGTTTGAGGGCGATAACTGATAAAACTTTGGCATGTACAATATAAAATTTCAGTAGAATCAAGGTACTGGATGCTATGGTTGAGCGGGATTTATTAGAAACTGAAATCGAATATATGCTAATTCGTGATAGTTTCTTGGAAATCCAGGAACTTTTAAAGCACTCACAACAGGCGACGTCAGGACTTCAACAAAGTATTGTGACAAAATGTGACAATTTTCAAGCACTCTTTTACAGGGGATTGAGAGGAGGAAAGAAGAGATTTGGATAATCAGCCAAGCGAACGCCGGGAGTTGAGGGATCGAGCAATTTATGGTATTTGTTATTATCGTTCGATACTTTTTTTCACTTCCTTTTCATTGGCCCAGAGCCTACCACGTGTCCTACAAATAACTGCCTACAAATAATGGTCTGCTCGTGCACAGTACCGTCCAACTGCGATTTTGCTGCAAATAATATTCTGCTCATGCGTAGTTGTCAGTGTGTCCATGCGTCCAAGCTCTTCAAATTCAGTGAATTCACGCTTCCCCGAAAATAATTATGAAAAACAAGCTCGGTGATCGAATGATAAAACTATTATTGAACTCGGTTTTCGCAAAATATAGTGATTTGCCAGTGTCTTGCAGATCAATTATTTCGGAAAATAATTGAGCTGCTCTCAACTGACAAATTACGATACTTTGCTCAACCTCGTCCAATAATTGTTTAATATTCAGCATAATTTCAGAGTACTAAATCTCTATTTTAAGCCAACAGGATTAATTTCTGAACACACGCAGGGGATAACGCTCGTCCTCAGTGTCGGCTTCGGCAAATAATTGAACTGCTCGCCACTGACAAATCACGATATTTTGCTCAACCTCGTCCAATAATTGTTTAATATTCAGCATATTTCAGAGTACTAAATCTCTATTTTCAGTCAACAGGATTAATTTCTGAACACCCGCAGGGGAGATAACGCTCGTCCTCAGTGTCGGTAAAAGTGGTGAATATCCACCACTATTCACCTCCACTTCATTGTTAAACATGGCTAAGAGAAAATAATGTGGCTCAATAAATTCAAAATTTCAACTTTTTTGTCCTAACCACAAATATTCAATATCTCCTATATCTATGAGCCGATTTTCAACAAATTCACAGCAAATATGTCTCAAGATAAACGGACAGCCTATAAAATGGACAGGTGCCTAGAGAAAATTCTCTTGACAAAATTAAGAAACCCGAGGATTGGGTGTCATTTCGGCAACCGTCATACACTACAGCAAACCAGTGGGTTTGGGTCTTTCTGCGGCTGAAAAACGTTGGAATCACGGCAGATCTTGTTGTCAGATGATACTAATTGGTGGTTGGGCGAAGTCAGGTTTTCTCGAATTTTGTGAATTAAATGATCTTGGGCTGACAGTCAAGGGGGTTACCAAGCTCTAAACCTACTGCACTGACTGATCGGTAAAAACATCCTACGTCGGCAAAGCTCGTCGTCAACCAAGCAAATGTCATCATAGAGTTGATGAGTAACGCCTGGGCTTTACCCAGTGCTGTACCCTCTGAGCACTACAAAAATACTTGAAGTCTGTAACTCCTCGACAGGATCCTTATGCACTTTCACATTCAAATTAGTGTCGCAGAGGTTTCATTCATAAATGATTCTACTCGCGCATGTTGGATATAAAATAATCATATTAACCAACTCGGTGCGACATATATACGGTTGGCTATTTCTCATTTCTTAAAGGGACACACCGGATCTCACGTGAGCAAGTATTTGACATCTTCAGGGAGCAGAAATAGTAGTCCCTGACTGAAATATATGGTTGGGTTGGGGTTGCATAGATAACGTCAGTTGCTTTGCCCTCTGGGTCAGTTCCTTAGCTTAGGGTTAGGTATGGGCCTCCACAAGTCACGCGACATTCTCAACACACTGCAACACCCTGGGGCAACTGGCCACAGGGTGTTTTCCTTGTTGAACCCAAAATACTTTGCACTAACATAATAATTTCAAAAACTTACCAGCCGCTTACTTTCATTTTGCACGTTTGAACCTACATTAAGCTCACCAAGGCCTTTACCAGCCACCCCCTCTCTAAATCCTTATTCTTTACTTAGTTTTGCAAAAAACGTTTTGGTGTTACTACTAGCACGGATTCTTACTAGTTTAGTTATTTTGCAACATCGAATAATTTGGATTAAACATCCAGCCCTTGTAGGATTTTGTTAAATAGTTCAAGATAATTGGGGGAGGCCAACTCATAAGCATATCTGTACTGCTACTCCAGAACTGCTTTGAATGTAAGAACAAGTTCTTTTGGAACCATTCCGGGATAGGAATACCTGGAACAAACGGTATGAACGTCCGGAATGAACGGAATAAGATTTCCCGATCGATAGTACTATGAGTAGAATACAGATACCTTGGAATACCGCAGATTATGTCATCCTTTTAGACAGCTTTTGGCGGGAAAATCGTGCGCAGCCTGCCAAGCCCGTGACGTGTCACCAGAAGTCACGTTCACACGCTCGGTCCAGACTATTTGCTGCGGTTTAATTTTATCAGTTCAATTTTGTCAAGACTGAACAATTCCCAACGCCGAGGCCAGGAATATGTTAGAATAATTCGAACTAGAAGAAGACATCACGTCTTTTTACACATTCGTCACACGAAAAATTGTAAAAACTGTAAAATAAAAACTAAAAGTCAAATATATTTCGCTCTTCGAGCCTCGTTCGTAGACAGTGTAGACTATTGAAATAGAACCGAAATGAAAATCTTGCACCAACGCATGCCTATCTAAAATGCAGTTTTTTTTTATTAATGGAGGAGTTAAAGTGTATTGGAGTGAGATTTTAAGGAGGTTAAGGAAGGGATTGAAATGTTTAATAAAAGTTTTGAATCACCACCAGACAGTTGACACCTCACAAAGGCACAGCATGTTGCTGGGAAACTATTTGGGTTCCGTCGACTAATTTTTAACTTTAAATTCCAACATATTATCTCCTCCCAAATATACCCAAAAATCGCCAACAATTTCACAAAATATCCCACAACATAGCTTCGTGGGATGAGCTTAGAGAAAAATCCATGTTAAGCGACGAATTTAACAGAATCACTTTTTACGCTTAGCTTAGCCTTAGAAGTTGATTTTTTTGATATATTTTCTGCAATCAAGAAAAGAAGTAAGAAGCAATATTATACATCAGTATAATATTCTGAGACATAACACCTACATAACAGTGACATCAAACCTTATTCAACTTTGGTACCGCAGGCAGTCACATCGGCCCAGTAGAGAAATACAGCAAACCGCACAACGTAGATTACCTGCTTAGTTTTACACATTGTACGACTAGCTGTACGTATCGAGAAGATCAGTATAGCTGATTTAATCGACATAATATCCATCCCCCATGGTTTATTTTGAACACTTTATACCGTCTGAGTCAATTTAGACAATTTATGTTATGACCCCGAAGAAGACCTAGACGGATACAGCAACGCAGGGTCGATACACTATTCCGTCCAAGTTGTGGATCACTCCCACTTGACAGCTCACAGAGCATTGTTACGGTGGTTCTGTCACTTTTTTGGTGAAAAAAAAAAAATTCATTCAATCTTCTTCTAAGAACCCAAAATACTAATGAAAACCAGGAGAAAGGAAGAGGCGAGGGCATATGAAATGTTTGGTGATTTCTTCAAAACCCAGTATAATAATAACTTTTATTTTGCTAAGTTAAATATCTCTATTCCTGCAAAGCATGTATTTTCGTCTTTTTTTTTTGTATTGTTTCCATGATTAAAATAGGTTAGCTGTAAAAAATTGAATTGAAAAGTTTTCACTGTAAAATATTACAAAATGTTGTACTTACGTTTAAATAGTTAAAATATTGTAATTGAGAAAAAAATAATAACTTTCCCCTTTCCTTTCCTTTTTTTTTTTTTCTCAAGTTTTGCTTAATTTCCATCCTTGCCTCCTTAATTTGACAGCCGGTTTCGATGCAATAACATGGTAAATAAAAATTAAACCAGATCAATATCTTTGTGTTTACACTGATCCGAAGCGAACTTCCATAGCGTGACAGCGTTCCATTTATAAGAGTTCGAGCACTGTTATTAGGGAGCTTAAGCATCGACGACGAATGGGACGACGACGACGACCGGAAGTCAGTTGGTGACACTTTCAAGGAACTGCGCATGCCCGTTTTTGACAGGCCGTCGTCGTGCAGTCGTCGACGACGGAATTTGTAGCGTGAAGGCGTTCACTTGAAAACGTAAGTAATTACATCCGTATAAAATGGCAAAACCTCGGGGTTTGCCAGTTGTTAAGTTTATATTTAAGAATTTCATTCCTTGTGGACATTGAAAACTAGTTTTTATCAGAACTTGTGGTCTCTAACCAAAGTTTATGAATGCGTAACTGAACTTACATCTCTTCTAGGAAATTCAACATGGCTGGCGCGGGAGAGACTGCAATTAAAGCGTGAGTATCCTGCCTTTAAAGGTGCCATCAGTTGGTATTTTGCCATAAACTTTAATCTCATTTCATTATATTACGGTTTGAGGTTGCCGTAAGTTTAGCTCTAACATTCCATTTTTCTGTGATTATACAGGAACAAATATTTTCAGTGGACTGTGGACCATGATGTCATTATGTGCCGTGAAGTTCTTGTTTCAGAGCCATTCAATTTCAAACCACGAAGCCCAGAAAGGGGAAAAGTCTGGGAGAAAATTGCCCAGGAGCTGAACGCCATCGAAAAGCCAAAATTCAGAGTCACTGCTCGAGCTGTTCGCGATAGGTACTCTTTGTTGATCGCGAAGCACGCTCAAAAATTAAGGGAAGAGGAGAAAGCGTCAGGAATCGAGGTGGAGACATCGGAGTTGGATAATTTGCTTGAAGAAATCATAGAGAGAGAGAGAAAAATGCGAAAGCTAAAATCGAGTTACAGGATATGGACAAAAATAAGAAGGCGGAGAAGGAAAAGGCAACTGCTGAAGAAGTGAGGAAACAGGCTATGGAGAGAATGGGTGACACTAAGAAAAGGGAGAATTCGAATGATGAATCTGGTATTGCAAATGGAAAGAAAAAGGTAAGAAGAAGCACAAACGATGCAATTGATTATCTGAAACAGAAGTCCACAAAGGATCATGATTTGAAGGAAAAGGAACTTGATTTGAGGAAAAGAGAATTAGAGCTTGCTGCAGATAGACAAGCTCAAGCTGCAGAACAACAACAGACCATGATGAAAACTTTCATGAGTCAAATGCAGGAACAGGTGCAGCAACAACAGAGTTTACAAGCAATGCTTATGGCACAGCAGCAACAACAAAACAAAATCTTGATGGCTTTAATCGAAAATAAGAAGGCATGAATCTTTTGTGAGAGCCTCTGAAAAAATTATTTCCTTCTTATTCTCGATTAAAGTCTTAAAGCCACTAACAAGAGATCTTGACCATGTAAACTTGGGGACTAGTTTTTGGACGGTATTGCAATGCAATGGTTTTTCCACCATGAATTTTGATTGTGTTTTATACATATTGGTAGCTAATTTGATGCACTGTTTAACATACAGCTGAAGTTTGTTATGGTTGATTATTTTACCTTTCATTTCTTTTGTCATACTGCAATTGCATTGTGCACTTTTAAGAGTGATGAAATAAGATTCAACAGTTGAAATTAATGTTTGCTACGTTGTATGCTTTATTGACATTAAACCACTTCAAAGAATGCAGTAGAAAGCACTCTGATTGATTGCTTTTTCTAATTTTGATGCCCATACTAGTCATTGTTTGCTCAAATAAACCTTCTAACGCTTCAGGACCATGTCAAACTTCAAACTCTTTTTTATGTATGAATTTGCAGATGGCAAACTACCAAAGATCTTTGGTAAGCATAATGTTTACACTCTCTTTGCAACTAGGTTTAACTAGTATCCCAAAAATTTGAGCCAACTATGGCAACTACGTTAGGTTCATAGTTATTTTGAGCGACCAGCTACTGAATGTACTTTTCTAAAATTAATGTTGTACAGTTAATTACTCTAGTTTTATAGTACAAATAAATGTTGTTGTTGTTCTTAACCTCTTATATTTTAGACAACCAATGGAACCTATATTGTATGGTATAACTTTTTAATAAACTTGCTTCACCGTTGTGGAATTTCTTGTATAACTGTAGATAATTGTTGTAGGACAAGGTGTAAGAAATATTGCACAGTTTCATGGTGCCCAGCACGTGAGAGCATTGGGAGCCTACCAAGTTGTACAATCTTAGGAGAAACTTGAGCAGCTTAGCATTGGAAGTTTAATATAACAAACTGCCTAACGTAACAAAACAATATCATGTGATGTTAACTCTGACCCAGGTGTTATGATGCATCTATCAATGTTATGCTTGAAGGGGGTGGACCCCTTGCATATGTGGGGCACTGGACATGTAATGCCTTTGTGGGCCCCAACTCAAATACCCCACATATGCCTAGGGTCTTGCCCTCCCCCCTCCCACCTCAGGCTTACATTGATAGATGCAGAATTCATTGCAGTTCCACGAAAATTGACAAGGGATATTGCATGTATTTTTTATATGTGTTTCTGCCTACTTTACAAACTACCACACTGTCAGTGTATTGTTTCTTACTAAGTCCTTGATTTGGTTACCATGAGAGCAACAAAGAAGTCTTATTTCCACTTTTGACATTAAGAGGGGATCTCATAGTCTAGGTTTTGTTTCCTTAGGTTTTATTCACCCTTGTTGTTCTGAGAATTACACACAAGTATGTTTGACAGGTTCAAAATTAAATTACTGTCCTGAGGATTACACATAAGTATGTTTTGAAAGGTTGAAAATTAAATTACCAGTGACTGTTTTTTTAACTCTCATTTAGTATAGCACTTTACAATGGGTATCAATATTGTACATCTGATATCATGATCACTTTGAAGTGAGAGCAGGTGTTATTTCAGAACAGTTTGATACTTCCTTATGATTCTGTGAGGTAGCAGAGACTATCGGTCAGTCTCACTCAGGATTCTTTTGATCCTGAGAACTAAACAGTACTTGATCATAGTTTTGAACAGATGAATAGATCAAAATGTCAATGTTTACCTATCAATAAATATATGCAAGCACATCATTACTCACACGAAAGTTTTCAGTCTTAAACTCTGCCTGAATATGTAAAGTTAATTATGAAAAGTACTCTTGTAGTCTTGGTGGACTGAGATCAAAATAATCAGATGTTTCATTTCCATATAGACAGGTGAGGGCATTCCTGAGTAGAACAGAAACAACATACATTTTTCCAATACTGCTCAGCATTAGTTTTAAATTTTTTTTGAAGTCCAGGAACTTGAAGGAGTTTACAACATCTCCAAATAGCCACTCCACTGAACTTCTCACAGCACTCATTGCTTTATTATATTGCTCCATCTGGGGGTAAGAACACCGTACTTGAAAGGACCTTGTAGGTGGATTCTTAGTGGATAAGCAGGATCTCCGTAGATACAGAGGTGCTGGCCTGCAGGGTTAAATGCGAAGCGCTCAAGATTGCGCAGCAACCTGAAATCAGCCAATATACCGGCATCATGTCGCCTCCCCTCTAAAGACAGAAAGAGTTTTGAAAGAGCATCCGTAAATTTGAATGAATAAACTGTGTTAACGTTTTTCACTTATTTTTACGGTTGGCAAGTAAGTTTAATTCATGGTCTTTGTTTACCTGTTGATGTGCTTTTTTATTGTTTTCATTGGGCACCATATATATGGTAAAATAGTTTAAGAAAATAGTGTTACTAGTCTCGTGTTGAAAACTTCTATGAGAATTTTCCCAGTGCTTTCAAAAGATCAGTCTAATTTTTCTCACAATTATAATCATTGTTATTACTACTGCAACAACAACTAGAGGAATTTCAGGTTTTCTAAAAGAAGGTCATAGTTATGGTTACACTTACCAACTGGGCCATAAAGGTTACCAATTAAACCGTTAGGTAATGCAACGCTTTGAAACTTCAGCGCGGGAACCCTTTTATGGCCATTATACACCAAACGCTGGTTGGCTCCTGGACGTGATATCGGGCGGACAGTCCCATCGACGAAACCAAAACAATTTTCCAATGGGGCACCCCTGGCTGTAATTGCGTCAACGTAGGTCTGAAGTTTAACTGGAGCTAAAATGTCCTGGTTCCATTCGGTAACCCTATGTCCGTGATGATTATATACGTGGTCGAACAACTTATTGGCAACCATGCAAAGAATTGGTACTGGCTTTGCAAACCTTTGTATCATGTCGCCATATCTGCACGGATAGGACAACCGCCTCAAAAGAATACACAGACCCTCCACACCGTTACAAACAGACCTTTGCTCAATTCAATGATGGCAGGAATTTGAAGAACATCTCTTAGAGCCACAATATCCCGTTTTCTAAATCTAAATTCGGCCAAGCACTCAGATTCGTCGAGTTCGTCAAGGTCAAATGCAGGGTATATGTGGTACGGAAAATCTGGGTTAGTTGACGAATAAACGTCGTAAAGCAACAAGAATTCATCATCATCGATCAAACCATCGTCGTGAAAGAGAGGAAGTAAAGTTTGAATGTCCTTAAACGATGTCATTTTGAAACGAAATTTCAAAGGCTTTCGTTCTCCCGAGCCTTTGCTTAACTTTTCATTTTTCCCGCCGAAAACGAAACCAGCGCGTGAAATTTTTCTAGACATGACGTCATTATTCCGTCGTCGTCGTCCCATTCGTCGTCGATGCTTAAGCTCCCTATTGTTTCTTTCCCGGCGGATACGCTCGATCTCCCCGATAGTAGTTAGACTCGTGAAATCCCTACCTTTTCATATACCTGAAGCGTGAAAAAGGAACCCCTTTCGGACAGAGCCTCTCCGTATAGGCCATTGTAGGGAGTAAACCCCCACCCCCCGCCCCCCTCCCTTCGGTGCTCGATCAGAATACGATAATTCTTGCATCAAAAATAGCAAGGAACAAGATCTAAGAATTTACACTGAACATTTTACTGGGTGAAGTTGTGAAGACCACGTTAAACACATTGAAATCCACCCGATTTAAAACGGTGGGCCGGTGGCCGCATTTCCAAAATAAAGTCTGATCACTATGTACCACCCATGTTCAAATGCACAGCTGAAGAAATCATACGAAGAAAGCGTCTTTTATTAAAACCGAGAAGGACAGGGTCGAAAGAAAACTCAAAGGTTGAAATCTATGAATCAGGGTATTGCGTGAAAACTTCGCGAAAATGCTGATTATCGTCTTGGAAGAAAATAAGCTAAAAATTCACATGACGAGGGGCGATGAAGGGTTGTTGTTCATTTCCGTGACTTCCGGGAATGGGTTGTTTTCATTTTTTCTACCCACGCGCATGCGTCATTTTCTGGGAAACCGAAAATAAAAGTATTTTGATAGATATTATATCCTAGCTATTGAAAGCACATTCGAATCTTCTTGCTTCTGAGCCAGCACGGTTCCGGCGGCAAGATAATTTTTGGCTCAATTTCGCGGACATTACCAGTACAGTCTTCGTTGCCGTTCATCATGCCTTGGTCATCAAGCCAGCGGAGACGACTCGGCCTTGAGAAGAACTTGTTGGAGCAGTACTTTGGTTGCAGAGTTTCTTGGATTGATCCAACTGGCACCACAAAAGCTGAGGTCAGAGTGATTTGTACCAACAACAAACAGTACACGCTCAGGGTGTACCTGCCTTCAGACTATCCGAACTCCTGCCCAGAGATGATTGTAAGCTCACCCTCGTCGTGTTTGAGAAGAAAAGACGGCTCTATGATGAGTAGTACGAGTGGATCCGATCATATCCTCGGTTCAAAAGACGGCTGTACCAAGATTTGCCATTTCAACACCGGCTTGTGGAGGGATAACAACACCCTGTACCAGATTTTCATGAAAGGTATGATATGGCTGGAGGCGTATGAGGCTCACCTTCGCACTGGTAAATCATTGAGCAACTATTTGCAAGAAATGTAAATTGATGAAATGGTGCTGTTCAATCAAGGACGGAAATCTCGATAAAACGGTCGTAATATCTTCGTGATGTACTTTGTTAATGCATATCGAAGTTATGCGCAGAACATTAACTAGATAAAACTAACTGAAGTCAGGCAAAACTGGCGTAGTGCTGTTCTTGACGAGCACGTAAGTTAGGGACGTTATTAGCATAGATCTTAGTTTTCGAAAGTTCTGTTGAATTTTCCACCATTCCTTACATGCCAGATACTCGGATTGAAAATCAAGGAAAAGGGAATAGCCTGCAGGACCAGTAGTCGCTAATATTAACTGAACAACTATGAAACGCAAGAAAATTGGAATTAGAACCAACTACCGATGTATTTTGATTTGATTTGATTTGATAGAAATCAGTTTGCTGCAACTGAACGAAACGAATATATGCGAATTACTATAGTTCGATTCTAGGAAATCTAGGAACTTTAAAACCCAGTATTTGCCAGTCAGGGGGTTGCACAGGTGTCAGGCGAGTCATCATTCATAACAATAGTCATGAACCCGAAAGGCATAACGCCTGCAAACTGAAAAACAACCTCATATGATAAGTTGTTGACTTGTAAGTAAAACTAATACGTCACTTGGCTCGATCGAGACACGCTGTAAAGGATTCAATCCGTTGCTCATACACATTAAGGGATCTAATTTGAAAGGAGACTGCCCCAATGAACCAAACTAAAGTATTAGTCCTCGTCTAATAGACGTGTTTTGTTGGGAAACTAGGATTGGTCTGATTGGTTACACTGAAGGCTCAAAACGTTTTATTTTGACATTGTATTTTATATTTTTCTATGATTATTTTTTAATACTCTTATAGCTTTTAGGTGATCTGCTTATATATGGGGTCTTGGACTCCTTTGCACTTTCAAAAACGATTATACACCCTCAACGTATTTAGATATAACCAGAAAAAAACTGCAATAGAAAAACGTTAGTGAAACTGAGAATTGGTAATCATAAACCTGAAATTGAAACCGGTAATTGAGTCTTGAGTCTGGAGATTTTCAAAATTGCGCTTTAGACTTCGAACATTCGTATGGAACAGGGAAAACAAGTCATCGGTATCATGAAATCTATTTTTCGTCGTATAAAAACTATGTGGAGAGAAATACCTGCTTTGAATTTTTAGATCTACGAGATTTTGGTCCGGGTTGATAGTACTAGCTGTGTTTAGATTGAATAAATCAAGGTCATGAAAACTGGAGAGCTTTTCTAGGTATTTTTTGGTTGGGAGAGAACTAGTGTTGAGATCAATAAACTGGCCGTGGAGTGGTATAAATTGGTTGACACCAAAATACGGTAACTTCCGATATTCATTGTCATTTATCATTCGATGAAATTATAAAAGGATACATTATTGGTTAGCCAAGCCTTGTTAAATCAGCAACGTCTCGTATCTTCAGTGCTCGGGAGCTCCCATGTTTCCGTAAATAAGCGCAAGAGTTTTTAGTCCAGCAAAATTGATAGTTGTGTTGCCCTTTGAATTTCTTCGCTTCAGTTAAGACATGCTGCATCTTCGGCGTCAAATGGTCGAATATCCTGACAGATGAAAGAGAGACTCTCTCATCAAATCCTAAGGAGCTGGGATCAGCCTCACATGCGTCGTTTCGTCGAGCCATAACAGCTTCCTTCGATAATCTTCTGGCAAACTTACAAATGATAGGTTTCGGCGTTCCCGCTGTTGCATTCCTCTGCGGCACGCGATGTGCAATGTCTATATCGTGAAGAGTAACATTGGCTCCCATGTCAGAGAATAGTTTGACGCATAAACCACTTGTCTGAGAGTAAGACTCTTGTTCACTTAGTTAGGGCATCCCAACGATCTTTACATTGTATTGATTGCTATATTTACACATACTGTCAATTGCTTTCCCGATTTCGTCCACTCTGTTTCTGATTTCAGCGAGCCAAGTACTAAGGCGTCTCAGTTCCTTGCTCACATTTGTATGGAAGGTTTGAGACTCGTCGTTTGCAGCACTGTAAAACTGCAAAACCGTTTCCGTTGATTGTGCACTGCGGTCCGGAGAGCTAGTATGTTCAGTAATATGTTCTTTCAGCTTTCGAATCTCTTCGCACAGAGCATTGACTTGCTCTCTTATGAAGATATACGTTAGAAGGAAAACGAAATAACGTGGAAAAGTGTTCATATTTGCCGGAGCGCTGTTTCATACGGCCATCTTGGTCGCTCACCGCTGACCTCACCGCTGACCTCACCGCTGACCATCTCCAGTACAAAGAAAAAAGTATAATCGTGGAGCTCCGCTTTTAGGCTTGGCTAAATCTATAATATATATATTTAGCCAAGCCTAAAAGCGGAGCTGCAAAAGCATTCTTTTTTTTTTTTTTTTTACTGACGTTTACATATAGCCTGCTTGCTTGCTGTAGAAAATAGTTGATCTGAGCCAGTGGCACAACGGATTTGGACCCCCCGCAGATTTGCACCCTCCAGTCCAGATCTGCTTGTGGATCAGATTTGGACCCCCTAGTCCAGAACTGCTAGCAGATATGAACCCCCTTTTACGGGTTTGGACTCCCCCCCACCCCGCCCCCTCTCCCTCCTAAAAATAAGCGTTCTATTGAGTAAGGTAATAAAATTCCTTTGCAAATGGTGTTTGGAGTTGTTAAAAAAGCAAAATAAAAATATTGTGGTAGCTTTATTTTAAAATAATCTTTAATACTTTGAGTAAAAAAGCACTTACAATCCTACTTTGCATCTATAAATTTCTTAAACCAAACATTCTTAACTGCTTGAGCAATACCTAAGGACAGGTCTGTTTCCCTGTTCAACTATAGGCTACTTAGTCATGGTTTAGGGCCACTAGATATTGGTGGAGAAGCCTGCTGATTGCTCCTTTGAATCAGTATCACATCAGTTATATAGCGATTCAGATCATCACTTCAGAATGAATGCAATTTGAATTATCCACAGCCTCCCATGAGACAGTTGGAAATCAGAAATTGTGTATCCTCTGGAAATATTTATGCCTCAAAAAAATTATAAAAGAAAGATACATGGAAATTAATAAAAATATTTAGATGATATGAATTAAGACCAAAATATCTCTTTTGATCAGTTACTTCTTGACTTAACTATCACAAAAAAACTGCTTGCTAGTATTACTGAAGCCCATCACTTAATGTACCTACAATGTTTTCAAAAAGAAATCCAGCTGTTCTTCTGGCCGGCCAAACTAGTGCAAGACCGACGACGTGACAATAAAATATTGGGCATTTGTTTGATACCACTATCAAGGTAATTAACAATGTAGTATGAGGATTTAAGGTAAATGATTCATCAAAACAAACGTGCTGGAAATCAGTGTTAGCCATCTTAACTTGATTTTCTATTTTGCAAGAAAGGTAAGGACTTGTCTCACATTTCTCCATGTACATTTCAAATTGTACAGCATACTTCACCAAACATCAGAAATCTCATTAAACATTAGTGCCAAATGTCATCCAAACATCCCACAAGATTGGTGTGACCAGCTATTAATAAAATTAATTGAAAGACTGTATGCAGGAGAGGATGTTTACATTGACGAGAAAGAGCTTACTTTAAGTTTAATTTTAAGGTTAATTGTACTTTGTCATGCGAATAAAAGTAAGTTGAAACAAAACAAAAAAGTGCAATACTGGAGAATAATTGGGAGAAACTAAATCCCATACAAAGAATAATTATTATCCAATATTAAACATACTAAAAACTCTGAGGTGAAATTTAAACGTGGCCCAAAGCTAACATAATTAAATTAAATCGAATACTTGTCTCTTACAAGTCATCCCTGATTTGAGATTGACACTAAAAATTAAGAAGCAAAATTTAAATACAACCCAAAGCTAACCTAATTAAATTACATACTTGTCACTCACAAGTTACATCTGATTTGAAATTGACACAAATAATGTAATACATAGGACTTAAAACTGCTTAAAGAAGGTACATGCATGATGTTTAACACTATTCCAGTCTGTTATGTTGCGATTAATAAAAGAAAAGCTGAAGGCCATATATATATATATATTTAGTCAAGCCAAGTCTAAAATCGGAGCTGCACACTGTCACCGAGCAACTTGGGCCGGCTTTCCTTGGGCCAGTTTAATTTGTGTCCAAAAAAATTGAGCAGCAGCAGGGGAAACGAAGAGTTTTCGATAGCAAACGTTTGCAAAAACTACTTTCAGATGAAATCGTAAAGGAATTCAAAGCGGATCAAAACAAAACACTGCAAGCAACAAAGTAGGATGCGGATGTTTGTTCGAAGAACAAAGGAGAAGGTAGATGGAGAAATTAAACAAGACTATCTAGTACAAATTAAAATAGCTTGTACTGATTAAGCTAGAACATTGACATAAATGCACCTAGAAAAGACAAAAAAGGGTACAAACTGATCGTTTAGAGCAGTCAACAGGAATATTGACCGCGGTTCAGAAACCTCCAAACAACAAAACATTACAAGAAAACAAAGCACAAAACGTAATAATGTTTCTTCGAAGATTCTTAGAGAAGGTGGAGAAATTAGACAAGTAACAAAAATATCTTGTATTAAGCTAGGAAAATTGCTAAGCAATTTTGACATAAATGTCCGTAGAAAAGACAAAAAAGAGGTCCGCACTTGATCGTTTAGAGCAGTCAACAGGAACCACAGGCAGTAATCACTCGGAACGCGTCAGAGCTGAATATAAATAGCGCCATTTCCCACAAAATCTTCCCTTGGCTAAGCAGACACAAAACCCTAAAGTGCTTTAATAGTTTTACTGTCACTTCCCATGTCTTCCGAAGAACCTTCTTCAATTAATGATTCTCAGTGGCAAAACATTATCCAGTTAACAAAGAAAGCGCTTGCCAAACCACACGAGCATTTCTCTCGCAGACCCGTCCACTATAAAATTTATCAAGGCCAGCCAGCCAGTCAACCCATTTCGGTGTTTTTAACATCCAAACGCTGATTCTTATCGGTTCAAACAAATTAAGACGACATGTTTATAGATGGCAAAAGTTAATTGTTGTTTACAGGCCGCTTTCGACGAAGATCTCTAAAACTTTTTAAAATGACGAGTGAAGCGCGCTGGTTTTTTTTACATTTTTGACAGCTTTTTGACAACTTTATGTCAGATTTTGAGACGTGCACATGCATTTGATCGGCAAACCTCCTCAGTGAGGATGACAAGGCCAGAGTAGAGAGCATACTCTACCTCATCGACAAATTTGGAGGTGGAGATGAATTTGTTCACGAGTTGACAATGACAGTTGAGGGCTTGCCTAAGTCATATCTTTTTAAGCAATGCAGGAATGCCCTTAATGAGAGCTGTCTCATTACGTCAACTCCAGGCAAGGTCCCAGGAGCCCAACACTCCTTTTCAAAGCTATTGGCTGAGCAAAGTCAAAACATGGTATGTATACTTCTTTCCATGTCATATTATTCACAGGCCTGAGATGGGGGAGGTCAAACATCCATGGGTATCATAAAATATTTTTTGAAACTCATTTAAAACCACAATTAAAATGGGTTTATTTATTCTAAGCTTTCCCATGTTGCAGAAAAAAAACAATGTACTTCAAGAAGGTGAAAAAGTGAAAGTTAAACTCAGTGGTGATGGTGGCGTATGAGCAGAGTTAGCAACTTCATACTTCTGAGTCTGTCAATACTTCAAAGCAAAGATGACCTGCTATCATCTAAAGGTAATGAGATGAAACATTAAGACAGATACTATGAAAGTAATGTCAGTTTACTCAGTTCTGTTTCAAGGGTGGGGAAGGAGGGGGAGGAGAAGAGTGACTGAGAGTGACGGTAAGGGGTCTGGCACCTGGGACTGGACCAGCCTTATGGGAGATGACAGAACCATTGATCCAGCAGGATACAGCAAAAACTATAGTTGAGCTATGGAAGGTATTCTTAACCATTCATGACATTCCAAAATACTCTACTGCCAACAAAGCAAATTATGCTTTTATTACTTCATCTACACTACTACTTACATCTGTAGACTAATCCCCCCAGCTATCTTTGGGAGTGTATTAGCTAATACTTGAGCAAAGCAAAGTTCCCTAACATTTGTCTTATCATTAAAAACAATTCCAATAAACGAATATTGATCAGGTTATTTATATATCCACCACACATTTGGTATGCTCTTATTTTTCAGGCAGAAAATGGTTTTCTTAAACCATGAAATATCTGTTTTTATCTGTTTCCTTAATTTAAGGGATTTGCTGAAATGTACTTCAAGTTCATTTCATCATTTGAACCTACAGATGTTGACAAGTACCGTCTAAAAGTCAGTTGCAAACAACCTTGTGGTAAACTTAACAACTACAGTTGTAAAATAATCTTTGTCATAGCATTAGAAAGAGCAAGAATTAGAAATGAATCTCATTTTGACTAACAGATTAAGACCTGGATTGACACCTTCACTGACTTGGGGGACAAACGTATTGGCTACGCTAGAGAAAGAGTGACATGCTACATGCATTCAGCAGCTTATCACATTCCCAACATTGTAAAGAAATACAAAAACCTGAAGCAGTTCACTGGTCAAGGTATTCTATATTGCAGCTTAGCAATCTGATCCAATTTTGTTATTGCTCTACTGAGATTTTACATATTAATATGGATTCTAATGCCTGAATCATACTATGTTGCTCACATTTTAGGAGTAGAGAAAAATAACGATGATGCCAGAAGAATCATCCAAAGGAAGACCAATCATACAGATGATCCTGCTGACATCTTGCGGGCTGAGCATCGCATTCGCTTGCTAAAGCACAGGGAGAGGAGGGCACGTAAATACTCAAAGAAGGCTACTGAGTACTGGGAGAGTACAATCAAAGTAAACCGAAAGAGGCGCAAACATCTAAGCTATGATAAGCCCCCGCTTGTGAAGTGGTAGAAGATATCCCTGTGACCATGACACCTGCTCCTAAAGTTGCACAAACAACTGGGAAAAGGAAGAAGTCTACCAGTAGATCCAAATCTAATGTGCAAAACAAAAGAGCCAAAAAATAAGCTGTTTCTAGATTAAATGTGCATACAGGAAGGTTCTGGGTTGTTGCTATGTTCCATATTTTACAGTACAGTGTATTTTATTAATATTGAAGTTCAATTTTAATTAAAAGTTAGCTCAGTTAGTAGAGCACTGCACCGGTATCACAGAGGTCATGGGTTTGACTCCCGCACAAGCCTGAATTTTTTGGGATTTATTTTCACTACTGCTTAAGTAGTGTTCATAACTGCGACGAACATTCATGTCTTTATTATTTAATTCGCAGTTCAAATATACAAATTTCATATATCCATTTAAAATTAGGTTAGTAATAAATAGAATTTCTTAATTTCATAATATGTTTATATAAAAATATATCATCATACAAAAGGTTTAAAAAAATTCAAGGCAGGTGCCACAGCTGCACAAAATTAAGAGCAAGTGCACAGGAAAATCGTGCAAAAGGCGGCCACGGTCGAAAACCTAACCTACCCTCATTTTAAGTCTATAGAGAGGTACTGACGAGTTTACAAACCTCCTGGGGTTTATTTTCCGAAATACGGTCGATTTTTGGAATTATTTGAGATTTTTGATTTCGCCCGTCTGACGCCTGAAATTAGCCGCCTCACAAGGGAAAATAGACCGGCCGAAATAACTGCTTCGCGTAACCAAACATGTCAACCTATCGGCATTTTAACACTTAATTTCTATAAAATGGACATCTAGCATCCTATTTACGACAGATTTCCGATTCTGAAGTGTAAAATCAACGCTTGTTAACCGCTTTCTAAATGGCCAGTTGACAAGAGCTCACGAATGCGAAAAATTATAGGCAAAACTGAAATCGAGCTCCTGGTTATGGGAATTCTCCGAATTACCCCAAATTTTAGTTATGAAGTCTCGAGATATAGTGTTTTAACGTACATTAAAATTTTGGTTGGGTGTTTTAGCGAGCGCTTCAGAATAAGTCGACCAATTTGAAGAAATTTTGCGCTAAGTGACCTAGCTCAAATTGACCTCAGAGTGTTTATTTACATTGACTAGTCACATCGGTTACATTGAAATGAGCGCTCCATATTAACTAATATTCTCATTCCATATTTCATTTGAGAATGAATTTGACTTACCATTGTATAATAGCGTCGAATAGCAGCGTGTGTTGTCTTGAAGCGGCAGAATGAAGCCGATAGAGGTTGCAATCGGGTTCAGTTGTTGTCCAAACTGTTGTAGATCTGATATATAACTTTCAGAAACTCCTTCGTAGAATTTGCCTAGTATTATATCTGATCGTAAGAAACGCTGCAGTTCATCAACCATATGCCTGGGTAAGCTGTTGAGACATCTGTGACACATTGAGATCTGTTTTAGTGTTGGAACTGGAGCTGATAAGAGGTCAATATGGAGCCGATTAGACCCGAACTATTGTCGATTGCGTGACAGATTTTGAAACACCCCTCGGGCGAAATCCTTGGCACTTTCGAAAACCCGGTTGTTCCCTTACTAAATCAAATGGAACGGATTTTTCCACCGGAATTTGTTAACAACATATAAGGAATACCATCTGAGGTATTCCTCTTTCTTGTTTTTGTCGGAATGATCCTACAATCCTGTAACATCTGCGGCGTTCCACTAGTTCCATGCTCCTTTACTTCGGACGTGCGACTTAGTGTTGTTTTTGTTAGTGTTGTTTTTGTTAGCACCTAGTTTCTTAAAGAGTACACCCTCAGTGTAAAAAGAACACTCTATTCCAGTTCTATTTTGATTCAGAAAAATTGTTCCGTTCCTTAAGACAGAAAATTCTCCCCGGTTTTTCCATTCAAATGAAAAGTGCTTCTTGAGTCTCCGAAAATCCTTACCACAGCCTCCCATCGCTTTTCCAATGGTCTGTCCCTAAAAATAAAGTAGCCAAAAAAAAAAAAAAAAATACCCAAGGGGTATAAATTCACGCAACAACGGCCCTTTGAAAAAGCGTCTCATTTTCATATCAACACAACGTGTACCAGCATCCTTATTATGATGTTGCTTCCCCAAAACTCTCGCAGAGAAACAACCCTAATAACTATTTGTTTCTTCATTATTTATGTTAGTCCTGGGGTCGAGAACTGCCCCTGGGGTGCAGTCGATTGGCAAATTTGGATTCAGATCTTAAAATCTCGATATTTCGGATTTCACTGCAGTAGAACACAAAATCCGAAAACGGATTTCACGACGGATTTTGATGATTAAAATCCATGTCGGGGAAAGATTCCTATTAACAAAATCCCCCGCGAAATCCGTTTCGGATTTTGTGTTCGATCGGAAATTCGGATCCAGATTTCCCAATCGACTCGGCACTCCTACTTAGCTGAATTCCAGGTTGCGCAAATAGTGTTTGCGCGTCTTTGCCAAAGACGTGAATCGACTAATCCCCACGGTCAGGGTTTTGCACTACAGTGCGGAAATCATGTTTTTACTCTATGGAAGGTGAAACGTGTTCATTTCAAGAGATCGTTGGCGGGCAATGTGGTTTCAGTAGCAAGGATAATGTCTGTCAAAGTCATTGCTCTCAACTGCAGCCGTACTATAGATATGCATGAGTACTATAGATAAGTTGAGCTTATTCTCGCAAGAGCGCATCACTTTTCACGCCCGCAAAACATTCATCAACTCAAGATATGTCCTCACCATCGGAAGACACTTGATCTTGGCTGTAAACGCAAAGTTCGCTAAACCTGCAGGGATTTACAGGGACCGCGCAGCAAGTTTTTTTTTTGGGGGGGGGGGGGGGGGGGGGCTAAAGAAAACGCGTGGAATTTTTTTTCCACATCTTCAGGGATGTTGCTATCGGTTCTCAAAATTCACCATCACTATATTGAAATATGATAGACTGTTATACTGCTGATATCAACCTGTTATTACTGTAAATAAGCCAGAAATCCAACGATTTTGCTTGAGCTGCCTAGAACTCAACGCTGTATAATTAGCAATCATGGGACGAGGCTGAGTATGATATGAAGAATTATGCAGATCGAGGAGGGTGTTGAGGAGGATAACGCCCTCCGAGATCTGCATATCTTCATATCATACAAAAGCCGAGTTCAATAATTGTTTAATTATTCATTCAAAATATTTCCACGGCTCTGAAATTTAACAAAACGGTAACTGAAAATAATTAAGTGAATGATAATAAAGTTACTGCACATCATTCCTTGAAAAGTGCCAAATTTACGCTTTCTGTTTGTGTTGCGGTCGGTAAATTCGTTTGCAATGTCAATGGTGGAAAGCCTGTCAGTTCTTTAATTCTTTGTGTATGTTTAAAACTGTCAGGTTACTAAATCGTTCCTGGTTCATCCTTGAACAGAGCCATGTTTTTAGCCTCCGAGCAGTCGAAAAGGATCTTTCACCGGCCTCACCGGTTGCCGGATTTACGAGAATGAGCTCACATAACGTGATAACTTCTTTTATTACATTCATTTTGAAATCACTGGTGATCCTTGCAATCTGATTGGATCTCAACAGTGCAATTTATTCCCAAATCGCACCATTTTTTACTCTAAATGGCATCCTTTCTGTAACCGATCAAAATGAAATAATACTAACCTATCAAATTTCATGGATAAGCAAATAATATTAAGATTGACAAAAAAAATGTGATTTCGAAATGGCTGTAATAAAGTGGTAATTGAACTTCGTGTCATGCAATTTTTGTCTGAAATCTTACTTGTCATTTCAAATCGAACTCGCGCTGCGGCTTGTTCGATTTTCAATCACGCGTATGATTTCAGACCAAATTGCACTCCACTCAGTTCAATTACCATTATTTAGGATTTCCCGTTCTGGGTTGGGTAGCTCTTTAATTTTTACTATGATGTCGTCAAAACACGAATAATCACCATCCTTCAGCAGCACTTGTAAAATTTCCATCTGGGCAGTTAACATTGATATATTAACATCATCGTTATACAGTTTTTCGATAAACTTTAGCTCTTCGGATTTGTCCTGCTAATTGAGGGTCTTAATTAAGAGAGACTCAATCTTCGCATACGTATCAAAGCTTGGCTGGTCAAAACGCTGGTCAATAGCGTTCATCATAAAACTATATTCGCCTGTAATAGTCTTGTGCGGTCACAGGATATGTTGGCTCTCCAGTGCCAATTTCAATCCTTCTCGGCGCGCGAGTTCTCCTTGGTAACATCGGTCCTGTCATGGAGGGATAGCTTTCACTTTTCAGTAAAACTACATCATAAAATGATCTGAAGCTCTTATTTCATAATTGTAACGACTAATACTTCTTTCTGTCTATTTATCTGCGTGTTTGTCTTTCCAGTAACTCTGGTCACTTTCGAATAAACGATTTTTTGCTATTTTTGGCTCCGTTATTTTTGTTAAAATATTTTTTGTTTAATGTATTTTTATTTTTGCAAAAAAGTGGGGCGGGTGGGGGAGGGGGGGGGGGGGCTAAAGCTCCTCCAGCACCTCCCTCTGTGCGGTCCCTGATTTAGCGTCCTCTCTTTACGCGCGCCAAATGCGCGGCTTAAAACAATGCAAAGCCAACAATGTTTTAAAAATCTCTTTAACAAGAGTTTGATTTGAATTCGTTTCGGTAGTTCCGGTGGTTCCGTTCGTTCTTTTCCGACAGTTTCGGTTGTTTCGCAGGTTTCGGTTGTTTCGTTCCGGTGGTTCCGGTTGTTTCGGTGGTTCCGTTCCGGTGGTTTTGTTCCGGTGTTCCTGGTTTTAGCACATGCCGATTTTTAGAGCTAAATCCAAACAGCTGCCACTCGATTGCACCTGAGGGACTGTTTCTCGACCCGGACTAACATAAATAATTCGTTTAACTTACCGAAAAATAAAGAAACGAATAGTTATATTAATGTGTTTTCTTTGAGGAATTTTGCGGACGAAACACCATGATGGAGATGCTGGCACACGTTTTGTTCAGATAAGCAACCGAGACGCTTCACGGCTATTGTTACGTGACTATACCCCTTGATTATTATTTTTTGGATATTTTATCTTAAAAGATGGACAATTAGAAAAGTGATTTGGGGGTGGGGGGATTTTCGGAGACAAGATTTATCCCGTAGGGTGTTTCAAAATCTGTCACGCAATCGACAATAACACCCTGCATCAGTCGGGTCTTACCAGCTCTAGAGTGAGCTCTTATCAGCTCCAGTTCCAACACTCCAACGCTAAAACAGATCTAAGTGTGTCACAGATGTCTCAACAACTTACCCAGGCATTTGGTTGATGAGCTGCAGCGTTTCTTACATTCACATATAAAATTATAGGCAAATTTGACAAAGGAATTTCTGAAACTTTTACATCAGATCTAGTTTGGACAACAACTCGGCTTCATTCTGCCGCTTCAAGACAATCCTTGCACCTATTCGACTCCATTATATAGTGGTAAGTCAAATTCATTATCAAATGAAATATCGAATGAGAATATTAGTTAATATGGAGCGCTCATTTCAATGTAACCGATGCGAATAGTCAATGTAAACAAACACTCTGAGGTCAACTTGAGGTCACTAAGTGCAAAATTTCTTCAAATTGGTCGACTTATTCTGAAGCGCTCGCTAAAAAACCCAACCAAAATTTTAATGTACGTTAAAACACTATATCTCGAGACTTCATAACTAAAATTTGGGGCAATTCGGAGAATTCCCATAACCAAGAGCTCGATTTCAGTTTTGCCTATAAACTTTCACAATCGTGAGCTCTTGTCAACTGGCCATTTAGAAAGCGGTTAACAAGCGTTGATTTTACACTTCAGAATCGGAAATCTGTCGTAAATAGGATGCTAGATGTCCATTTTATAGAAATTAAGTGTTAAAATGCCGATAGGTTGACATGTTTGGTTACGCGAAGCAGTTATTTCGGCCGGTCTATTTTCCCTTGTGAGGCGGCTAATTTCAGGCGTCAGACGGGCGAAATAAAAAATCTCAAATAATTCCAAAAATCGACCGTATTTCGGAAAATAAACCCCAGGAGGTTTGTAAACTCGCCAGTACCTCTCTATAGACTTAAAATGAGGGTAGGTTAGGTTTTCGTCTGTGGCCACGAATTTTCCGTTTTGCTCGATTTTCCTGTGCATTCTCTCTTAAGAATTATCACCAAGAGCTATCTTCACAAATGAAAAAGTAAATTTTTCCTGAAAAGCTCTTGGGGATGGGTGATGCTCCCTCCCACACTACATTTTCTCGGTGACCAGGAGATAAAATGTCTCACTTTCATAGGATACATGAGAGTCGGCGAGGTGATCCCAAAATTGTGGGAAATATTGTAGGGGAAAATCTCCTTGATTTAGTAGCTGCCAACCATCTTGAAAAAAGCCTTTGTTTTTAAACAGCAACCTGTATACATCCCCTCTCAGGGTTATGGTAACAGGCAATCTTGATTTTGACTTCATATGCTGTTCAACAGCAATTCTGAGTGTTGTTGTCTCACCAAAGAGAAGAGATTCCTCCAAGACTGGATTCTCAAAATATCTATAAGATAATAATTATTCATAAAATAAGTCACATTATGTATTGCATAACCATATCTGTGTATCATAATGAGTAGAGGAACGTTTTAGGGAATATTAGGCAAAATATGTGCCAAAAAAGTAGGAAAACTAATAAAAACCAGTGAAGAGAATTGCTATACTCATCATAAAGCTTTGTTACAATTTTGGATCATATTAAAATTATAAGGCGCTTTAATTTTAGATAATATACTCCACGATGAAACGGTGGATGACTAATGACTGAAAGCAAGCAATATGAGTTCAAAGCACCGGAAACAATCGCACGAGACATGTTCTTCGGTTTCCCAGGTTGAATAGTAGGGCGAATACCCCAATATACCCCAATACCAAGTATTCTGTAAACCCCTGTTAGCGAATAAAAGTAAGCAAAATTCTAGATCGTTAAACTGCCACTGCATCTCTCTTTTCTTTCTTCAACACTGGGAATTTTTGCTAGTAAATTTGACTGAACAACGGCGGTTTTCGAACTTGAACACTACAGGTAAGCTTTACAAGTCTATAAATAAAGCGTTTATGAAGGTTATTTATCATAAGGCATCCAACTTACCGTCGCGCTTTCTCTCTTGGCAATGAGCCTTTCCACTTCCCACAGCCGCCCTCGACCTTTTATCCTTCTCTTCTGTACAACTGGTAGCATATCAACGGTCGATATGCTGTTTAAAGAGGCGTAAAAGCCACTTTCTCTTCTCGCGCGAGCCGCCATTTTGAGATAAAAGAGAAAAATACCTCGCTCCACGGTTCAGTAAGCGAACCAATCATAGTTCAGGAAATGAGGGGGAAAGATTGACAGTTCATTCGATATGGTCGAGTGCATCGAAAAAAGGCCCGCCCATTTCGGTTCGATCTTTCTGGCGATTGATCTAGTATTAAGTGAACCGAGGCACTTGCCTCGGTAAAAATGTCGAATTTATGGTATTTTATTATTATTATTATTATTATTATTATTATTATTATTATTATTATTATTATTGTGTGTTGTGTCTTACGAAAATATAAAGCAGGCTCTCCAGTTTCACAGTTGCGTTAAACATTTGTTTGAGGTTCCGGTAAGAGGCCATACATTTCAGTTAAAGAGGTGTTCTTTCCTTTTTACCGGCATTGCCTCGGTAACAATTTTCGTCCGGCTACGGCCCAGAAAATACAATGTCGATACCGCTAAAAAGATCATAAGTTTCTTCTCTCAGTTTTTTTTGTTTGTTTTTCCAACGATTTCCTGCTAAAATACGCAAAAAAGAACAGGTTTTTCGCGAGTGTGACTTTTCACTTGGCATACATGGAGGGGCGGACGTACGGGAGGTCGTCGATCGTACGGCGACGTCATAACCAAATTTTCTCGAGCTGATGGGTTACCGTATTTTCTTAACCATGGTGCTCCGCGCGCGCGCCTTCGGCACGCGGAGCTCCGCTATTAGTTCATGTAAGATACATTAACCCGTTGAAGTCCATTGCGCCACAATGTGCTCTTGCAGATTTACGTCCCTTCGGCCGTTTTTGACGTCATCAGTTTTGTCCTCTAACTTATACAGAATAAAGATATCTTTTAAATCACACCAGATTGAGCATGATTCAGTCAAGAAAGCCAGAGAAAAAGGCAAAGAGCCAAGCAGCATGAACGCAAAAATTCCCCATAACAATCTGCCTCCACCACCTATTTACCTTTCCTTTTATCAAATCCTAGGATCCTAAACGCGTTTCCAAAACCTTTTCCCACCGAAACAAAGCCCATTCATGTAATACACCCCCCAAAAAATGCAAGAAAAACGAAAAAAAGAAATTGTACCTAGATAGGCCACTGACCGAGAGAGTGGTGTTCGGAACACATGTGAGTCATCGGGGGAAGCAATTAAAAGAGACTTGTTGTGTTCACGGGTAACTCTGTTGTTATCTTTATGCATTACCGGATTTAACATGGTGATAAAAGTGAGATCTTTCTACTAGCCTAAAGCGACTGCGATTACATCAGCGGGACAGAGCAGATTGAGCATGTCAAACCACCAGAACCTCTGGAAATTTCGACAGGAAATCCTGCACATTCGTGGGGAAAATGGAAACAAGGCAACTGGAGCTTCCAAGAAACCCGATAAAATGAAGGTGGGGTTGCTGTTAAACCACACTGGTGACCCGTGTTTGGAGATTTACTCAAACGTCGTCTACTTTCCCGAGCGTGACGATCCTGCGGGAGGAGAAGCGAAACTGCCGGCCGAAAATCCTGACAACTACGCAACTACGTTAGCAAAGTTTCCCGTCGATTTTTACGAGCAAGCTTTGAGAGACAAGCTCACCTTTTCTTGCAAGGAGGACAGTTATAAACTGAAACTTTATGACCAGGTAGCCTCCCTTTCACTTGAAAATACTGTGAAGATCCTATCTTTGAAAGAAGCTATGAAACGTGAGTTGCAAGAGTCAAAGACGGCAGAAATCTGAGGAATTGAGAGTGTCACACAGCGAAGTAGCAAGCCAGACCCTCAGACCATGAACAACCCACAGTGAGGTCCCAAGTCAGACTCCAGGAGGCGATCATCCCAGCCAAGGAGCAGGAATTGTGGATACTGCAATCGCCAGCACCCCCCTGGACGGAGGAATTGCCCACCCGCAGACACACGATGCAACAAGTGCAACAAACTGGGACATTTCCCCATAATTTGCTGAAGCGCGCCTGTTCACATGGTCAACCAAGTTCTTGACAATGAGGCCGACTCCTCTCCCACATTTTTTGGAAGGGTTACTACTACACCCACGTCAAGCAGAGTTTGTGAAATGTCCCCTGCAGAACCAACTATTCCCCCAACATCCGACTTGGGGTGGCACATCAAGCTCAAGATAAATGACCAAGAGTTGACTTGGTGTGTTTACACAGGAGCGCAAGTATCTATGATGCCAGAATCCGTGTACAAGGATTCACGTGCAACACTGTCAAAACCAGACAGAGAACTTGTGGGAGTAGGTGATGTTCCCCTGAAGACCGTTGGATTTGCAATCATGACCCTTGTCTCAGAAGATAAAACCATTGCAAAACGAGTATACATAGTCAAAGAGGCACACCAGTTTCGGTTTCAATCGGAGACAACTTCCAAGAACATATCACCCACATACAGGACAGAGATCCAGAAAAGCTGATAAAAGTATTTGTGGAAGAGCTGGAAGACAGAGAAAAAAGAATCAGAGAAAACGTCACCCGAACTTTCCTCCCCGATGACCAAAAATACCTGCCCAAAAGTGCGCGGCAAAAACTGTTCGCCAAGTGCCCGTGGTCGGCTTCAACAGCGGAAAATACGACCTCAACATGATAACAAGGTATTTCTTGGGCAAAATGACTGATGGAGAAGGGGACAGCCACGTCACAAAGTCAACCAACAGAATCATGTACATCAGAACACCAGGAATGTTATTTCTCGACATCATCAACTATCTCGGGCCGGGAACAGATTGCGATGCCTGGGTAAAAGCTTTCAAATGTGCAGGGGAGAAATCATGGTTGCCATACCAATGGTTAGATTCCCCCGAAAAGCTTGATTTCCCTGGTCTTCCCGATTATCCGCATTGTTCATTCGAAGTTAATGGAAAGAGTGCAAGAAGCTGTTCCACGAGAAAGGAATGGTTGCGCTTTTACAACGATTTGGATGTGCGGCCAGGTATCGAAGCAATCAGTAAAAATGAAAGAATTTTACGCGGAGAAAAACATCGACATGTTGCAAGACGCTGTGTCAATCCCAGGTGTCAGTCGCGTTATCTTCTTGACGGAGCACTCCGCGAACTCGTAAAAGAGAAAGGAAACCCGGGGCTGTGGAATCCAGATAAGGAAGCATACACAATGTTGAAAGGCGCGGTTGTCGGTGGGCCAAGCATCGTGTTCACCCGCTACCACGCAGCGGGAGAAACCTTCATCCGCGATCACCAATACCGAAACCCGAAGAGAAGTGAGGCAATCCTGGGGTATGACGCCCAACGCCCTGTATCTGTCCACAATGGCGCAAGACATGCCTTGCTGGCGCGGAGAGGTTCGTCATTTTGCAGCATCCGACCATGAAAAAAACCCAACAACCCAACAGCACATCTTGAAGGAAGCAGCCGCCTTCACAAAAAAGGTTCTGGCAAAGAAATGGTTCGGCTTTGCTGACGTCGACATTGAAATCCCCAAGCGGCTATGGCCAGTGTTTCAGGAAATGCCCCCATTCTTCGTCAACAAAGAAATCCCCGAAGAGGCAGTGCCAGAGCACATGAAAGAGTACATGAAAAGAACCAAACGAAACAGGGGAAATGGAAGGAGATTAGTGGGTGCTTTGAAAACAGAGAAAACCTTGTTTTACGCTCCGCATCTGCGACACGGAGCTGTTATCACAGCTGTTTACCGTACCATTGATTACACACCCCGAAGACCGTTCGTTTGGTTTGTTGATCAGGTAACAGAAGCAAGTAAGGATGGACAAGGCTTTGTTGGAAGATGTGTTCAAACTTCTCGGCAACAGCGCCTACGGCAAACTGATCGAAAACAAAGAAAACCAAACCAGTGTGAAATATACAAGAGAAAG
This sequence comes from Pachyseris speciosa, assembly GCA_016490735.1. Lineage (NCBI taxonomy): Eukaryota > Metazoa > Cnidaria > Anthozoa > Scleractinia > Pachyseridae > Pachyseris > Pachyseris speciosa. Next base: position 294,075 of record JAEMWC010000270.1, read on the forward strand.
GAAAACAGTCGACAGAGAGCTCAAAAGTCCATTCTTCAAGAATCTCAGCCTTGTTGGCGATGCATTCGAAATCGAAACCCGCAAAAGACAGATCAAGATCAGCCGCCCGTTTCAGATTGGCATTGCGGTGTATCAGCTGGCAAAGTTGCGGGTATTGCAGTTCTATTACGATTTCCTGCTCATGTTCGTGGACCGGCGGGACTTCGAACTGATCCAGATGGACACCGACAGTTTGTACATGGCGACCAGCTCCCGCAAAATCGAAGACATGGTCAAGCCAAGAATGCGACAGCGGTTCGAAAGAGAGAAGCACCTTTGGCTGTCGAAACGGGGATCTTCAAGTTGGAATGTGTGGGGGAGAAAATGACCGCCCTTTCGTCCAAGTGCTATTTCGTCTCTGTAGCCGAGCAGAAACACGACTTCACAGAGAAAGAGCTGGCCAAGGTGATGGAGGACCAAGAGAGGGAAAAGCCAGACTTCACCAAAACCCCCACACCTTTGGGCGAAGAGCTGTTTCGGCGCGAATGTGCGGGCACGCGCATGGTCCGTCTGCCCGCGAGAAAGGCAAGGTTTGTTTGTGAAGAGGAAAAACGCCTGGCGGCTAAATGGAAAAGGGTCCCTCCCTTTGCACCAGGCCCCCGTTTCGCCACAGACACCACAGCAGACAAACTGAGCACAAAAGGTATGACCAAAGCGCAGAACCGACTGACATGGGCGAGGTTCAAAGCTGCGCTGCACGGGGCAAATGACAAAGCAGAGAACAGAGGGTTCAGAATGAAGAATGGTTGGATGATGACGTATGCGCAGCACAAGCTGGGTCTGAGCGCATACTACGACAAACGGTGGGTCTTGCCAGATGGGGATCACACGGAGCCGATTGAGTTTCACATCTGAGAAAGCAGAGTCAGCCAGGCTTGGCAGGAGGGAGCTCAGTATTGGGCAGAACAACCATCAGCTCTTCACGAACGAAACTGCGCTGGGGCCCATCGCGACCTCCCTCCTCGGGCGGGAAATCCAATACATCACCGGCTGGTTCGGTTTCGTCATGACCCTACCCACCGTAAAAGTTTTCAAAGACCAGACCGGATCTGTTACCCTTCGCACACCACCTTCCAACTCCCCAGGTTGAAACAGATAGCGAACTTCAACGCCAAGCGGGAGTTGCTGGCTGAGATTGTTTTCGGATCCCATCTGTGGGTTTCAATCCTGTCAGCCGCGTGGTCTGGTTGTTGAGAGCGGCAACAACCCGGGAAGCCGGGTACCCACACAACAGACCGCACACCCTCCGGCAGCCGCATTTCGACTGCGTACTGGTGCCCGAACAGACGCTCGGCAAGCGTGCAGTTGAAACGTTCCACAAGCGCCTAGTCGCGGTGTACTTCCACATGTCCACGGCGAATGCGCGTTCCATGTTTCTCCATGACTCTGGAAACAGCCCCCATGAACTCACGCCCCGAGTCCACCTGCAGCAGCTTTGGCCATTGAGAGGCCCGCGCCTGTAAATCTTTTCAAAGGCCCGTGCCACTTCGTCAGAATTTTTTGAGGTCAGAGGCTCAGCTGCCTTGAAGTGGCTGGCCACATCGACCACAGTCAGCGCGTATTTGAAAGTTTTGCGCCCCACCTTGTCGTGCGGCATGAAGAGCAGGTCGGCTTGGTGCACCGCGTTGGGTGTTGGCTCGTTAAACTTCGGCCGAGGAATGCGCCGCGGCGCGGGAATAAAGATCTGCCAAAGCGCCTGCTTTTGCAACCATTGTTTCGCAACACTTTCGGAAACTTCTGCGGCTTGGGCCAGTTTTTTCACTGCGGCAAACCCTTTCTAATAACCTTTCGGGCTGTAGTAAAGTTTTGAAAGGCGTCTTTCCTGCTTCAAGGCAGGAGTTTTTTTACACTGAACCTATAAAACAGGGGAAAAGATGGCGAATGCGAACGCGATCGCAAACGGAAGGGTGTGCTGTGGGAAAGCAATGGTTGAGGACCATGAGAATTTCGAACTTATTTGTCAAAGTTGCCAAAGGGTTGAGGAGCTCGGCACCCCAACCAAAACCAGGGAGGAGGTGGGGTGGACAGCCAACCTGTTTCATACACCCACCTTCGCAAAATTCTCGAGAAACAAAGAATATTCGACGCCGTCAACACCATTTCAGATGCCGGGCGAGAAGTGAGCGCCCCGTCTCGGTGGAAGTTTTTGGGAAACCTCATCCAAAATTTCAGGGAGTTTCTCTATCCCAAGTCGGTGAATTTCGTTTGCTTTTTGTATGATTACTTTCAAGCGGCCTCAGAAGGAGTTTGGCCACGCAAAAAAGAAATTCTCGCACACCTCTTGCCTGCCGTCAAAAAAATTCACCCAGCAACGCGTCGCCGGGCGAAAGAAAGGTTCGATGAATGGTGGTGGGACTTGAATCAAACAACGTGATCACTCCGCAACGAAGCGTTTGGCGTATTTCGCCTGGATTTTTTCGGGGATCTCCATGCAGTGGTCGCTGACGAAGTCGTCAACCATTTTCAGCTTGTCAAGAAACGCTTTTTCATCGAAAGCCTCACCCCTGAGGTGAAACCGAATTGCATCAAGGATTTTCTTGTACTCAACCCGGGCGAAGTCGACCTTCTCGGCTTTTTGTCGTATTTTTTGAAGCTGGCGACAGCTTTGACCACAAGCCCGAAACCAGTCAAAGTCGCAAAGAGCGCCGGATTCAGGGTGATGCCTCCAGCAATCGCGGAAGTGATGACGGCCTTCCCAGCCACAACGTTGCAAAACAGATTTTTTTCTTTGAAAGGAGCGGAAGAGCTTGTCGTAGCCCCAATGTTTCTTGCGGTAAAAAGTGTAAAGCTTTTTCAACATCTCGACGGTGTCCATTCAAGGGAGGGGTCGATGTGGTTGAAGTCAAAAACGCAGAGTTTGGTGGCCATTGTTGGTGTGGTGTCCAGAATTCACATCGGATCCGTGGTAAAGGACAAACCGCACACGATCTCATCATGTGCAACAGCTCTAGTTGTATTTTTTGCATAGATTTCAATCTACAGTATCTCATTTTTCGATAAGGAAGCTCCACTTACAAATTCCTGTCATCTGCCATTTTTTGACGAATTCAGTGTTTGGTCATTGCTGTTGTTTCCATGTGATTTCACTTTCAGTGTAACCAGATGGTCGTTCTTTTGCACTTGGAGGAAATAACAAGTTATACTTTGTAGAGTGCAATCGATAGGGACTATTTGGAAAGGGTCAACAGCGTTCAAAAGAAGACGGGTTGAGTGGACGTTTTTATTGTAACAGCCCGTTATAAAAAATCGGGTTCGAAGGGATTTTATGTGATGCTGATTTAAATCCAAGTCGGTTTGCATTGCCAGTCCGTTGGCGCTCGTGCTGAACAATGGGGTGTCATTGTTGTAAACCCAGTGATTATTCAAATTAAAATTTCCACCCAATTTTGGTTGAAGAATCAAATAACTATTCATGTTTAAGTCATTCATCATTGTCATCTGCCCGTTTGTTCCACCAAACAATGCCGCATTTTCATCGATGACATATTTGCCATTCAAATCCAAATCACCTCCCAACTTGGGTTTCAACAGAAGATGGTCGTTCATATCCAAGTCGGTTTGCATTTCCACTTTCCATTATCCACAGCCCAAACCGTGTCAAAAACACCCGAGTCCACGATGGAAACGTACCCAGAAACTCCATAAACGACGAGGTGCCCTGTGCCTGAACCAGAAGTTGAGCTGTGCAGATCCAAGAAAATGTAGTTGGGAGTGGTGTCTCTCCACCGGTGGAACTGAATGAGGGTTTTCGTGTATGGCGGTTTGGCACCGCTGAAGGTTTGCGAGGTTTGGGTTGTGATCGAAATGAAGGTGGCGCTTGCCCTCACGGACACATTATTCATTTCCGGCGGAAAGTACTCAATCACGAACGTGTAATACCCTTTCGGCAGCGGAAAGAGATTGAAACCGACTCGCGAGCGGTAATCGTTGCTGCCCGCGTCTTTGATGAGAGTGAACTTCTACCCGTTTTTGTTGATCCCGTGTGGGGAGGCGGTGAAGTAGACTATCCCATGAATCATTTTCCATGATGTAGGCAAATTGATTTTTTGCCCTCCGGACTGAGAAAGGTGCGAATGATCCACACAACCCTTCGTCGCCGCGTCCGTTTTGTTGACCGGCTTTTCAAGAGCGGTGATTTTGTGAGCCCCCATGTCGAGATTGCCTGTCATTGCTTGGCTGCCATCCTTTTTCAAGAAGTCATTCAAGGAACTATCCAAGTAATTTTTTGACGCCGCGTCATCGACGGCGGTTGGCTCGTGCAAAGAGGTAATCCTTTGCGAACCCATGTCCAGGGCTCCATACATTGGCTCTGTTTCGTCTCTTCGGACGAAATAATCATCGACATACCGTTTGGTCGCCGCGTACGCCGCGCTTTCCGGCGGAGCAAGATTCACGATCGCGTTGTTGTTCATGTTCAAGTCTTGTTGCGCGACCGAATCGAATTTGGCTTGCAAACCCTCGTCCGCATATTTCTTGTTGACGGCGTTGCCCACGGGTGTGCTGGAACCAACGTCTTGCAAATTGATGATGGCATTTCCGTCCATATTCAAATCATCCCACGCGGGGTTGGAGCCGTCGGTTTTCAAACATTGCGCAATTTCTGAATCGACATTTTTATTTGTGGCATCGAGAATGTCTTTGGGGTAACCCATGTTGGTGATGAGATTTTCTCCCATGTCCATTTTGCCGGTCATTGGTGTGCTCCCGTCAATTTTCAGAAAAGCACCCGTCGCACCTGTGGGGCCTTGCGGCCCTTGCAACCCCTCCGGGCCCTGTGGGCCTCTAAGCCCTTGAATGCCGCGCGGGCCTACCGCCCCGCGGGGGCCGGCATCACCTTTGTCGCCTTTGTCCCCTTTGGCCCCAAAATTCACACGGTCACCTTTCAGCCCTTGCGGGCCCGTTGGTCCTCGCGCGCCTGCTGGACCTGGCGGGCCTTCCTCTCCGTGAGGACCTTGAGGCCCCTGCGGCCCCTGAGGTCCGTGCGGTCCTGTTGGCCCCTGTGGACCCTGAGGGCCTCGTGGACCGGGATTCCCCTGCGCTCCGCGCAAACCTCGTGGTCCAGCGGGGCCGGCAGGGCCGCCCTGGCCGCGGGCTGGCGCTCTGAATCTTCGGAAAAAACCGAGCCGTCTGGCAAACGCCCCCATGCTATATGTCTTCGTCGAAATTTTTTTCATCACCTTTCTCGGCTTGTCGAAGTGTGAGAAGGAGAACTTTTTGTCGGTGGCGCGGTCCAGCAGGTTGTGGTCAACCCCCAGCTCGTCGGCGATTCGTTTGTTCTCCCTCGGGAGGAAGTTGAAAAGGTAGAAATGCTGCAGTTGTCCCGGATGTTTTTGGGGACCTTGTAATAAGTCTGCGTGAGGTAAATGACGCTGCAGTTTCTGTGCCGCCCGTTGATGAAATAGTTTGATGAAATAGTTGATGATGTCGTCTTGGTTTTTTTCGCAAACCAAGTCGTCGAACACAACGATTTTTTGGTTGTTGGGCGGTAATTCTTCCAGCGGGACAATTTCGTTGCCAGGGGCCTCGATCACCTCGTACCCCACCTCGGGGTCGATGTTTTTCGCGAAGTCCCTTGTTCTGGTGGAGGTTTTTTGAAAAGAGAAAGACTTTGTCAAACTCCAACAGCTCATAAAGCATGTGCAGCAGGATGTTTGTCTTGCCTGAATTGCTGGGCCCGCAGATCAACATCCGAAAAACGTCGTCGGGCATGGCCGGATGGCCCTGTCGGAAACCATTTGAGGCAGAAAAGTCGGGATCATAATTCGGAATTTTCATTTTCCTGTATATTGTTGCGCAAGCCGCCATGTCACTGAAAAATGGCAGCAACAGGCAAAAGCCGCAGCCGAGCTTGATAAACAGGAGCAAGAAATCCGCCGAAAGTTCAAAACGCAAAAAATCGCTAAGGAGTTTGAACAGGTCGAGGCTGAAAAGCTTTTCAAACCGATCACGACCAGGTTTAACAAAAGTTTGGTGCCCCCCGCACCCGAGAATGAAGGACCCGACTATGACATGGACGAGCTCGACAGGATCATTCCGTTCGGTTAGGACGATTTTCGGCCGGAGACCGACACCCCGCCATCATCACCAACCCCCGAGAGACGAAGAACAAGAGTTTCACCACCACCACCTTCACAAGTGGTGGAAGAGGCCAGCGGTGATGCTGAAGTTTCCCTCCCGCCCCCATCCCCGCGCCAAACCTGGGAGGAACCGGTGGTGACTGGCTTGCTCGAAGGGACCAGCGAATCTGTCCAACTGCAGACGATCAACAAGCTCCTCACACAGTTCGGGAACGATCCAACTACAGAGTGAAAAAGAAAAGTTCCCCACAAACGGGTTTTCGGTGGCAGATCTTCAAATTGCCCAAGAAGAGATTTACACCCGCCGAAGCAGGGGGCGGCGGGATTTGTCGCCGCAGCAGCTTCAGGTGGGGAAAGAAAAGTTGAAACGAGCCCCTCCGAAAGAAACGAGAGCCCGGCCCACCACAGATTGGGAAGAAGCCATTTTGGAGCTCCGGCCCTCGATCGGCGGGCCAGAAGCGGAGGAGGAGCAAGAGTGGGAAATGGAAGGCAGTGGTGTGAGAGACCCCGCCGACGACAAGATCCATCAACTCTATGTGGCGCTTGGTTCGATCAACGCCGGCAACACTTCGACGAAACTCCGAAAAAAGGTTTCTTCTTTGCTCAACGAGCTTCTCCGGCTTGTGTTGTCAATGAATTTCAGAGGCGAAAAATTCTCCAAGATTACATAGCGTGAGGATGTACCACCTGGTGCTCGACTCGAGCCTTGCGAGGCTGCAGAGAAATGGTGCCACTCAAAAGTCCCACGACTTTGAATTTTTTTTAAACCCACCGATTGAGTTCGACGCGCAGCGAAAATGGAAAGCCGCGCTCGATACGCTGCTCACCATGAGCTACTCCTGGTACAGCGTCGCGGCCACCTACGGCAACAACGAACTCAAGTGGAGGAAGAAAGGAGAAGCCTGGTAAACGTTGACGTTCCCTGACGGGATATACGATTACACAGACATCAAAAGGTTTTTGCAGGGGCACACGGGGTTCGTTGACCCGAATGCCGCAGACCAAAAGCACATTTTCAATCTGTACTTCAATCTGTACTCTAGATCACCCGGGTTATGGTTGGGGTGGCGCAAAATTACGAGCTCGACCTATCTGTCGGGGATTTTGCCAAGTTGCTTGGGTTCAACAAAAAGGCGAGCTTCACGGGAACCACGATTCCAAACATCACAAGGGGCGTCGACTGGATGTTCCTGCACTGCGACTTGGTCACGCGGCGGGCGAACGACGTGCCAAGCGTCGTTTTGTTCTCTTTCTCCACCGCGAACCTCGAGGTCAGCTACTCTTTCACGAAAGAGCCCCTGCGCCCCAAATTCCATCCAGTCAACAAATCGCGGATCGACTCTGTGAGAATCCGGGCCACGGACGGGCGAAACAGCATCCTGGACCTCAACGGCGCAGACGTGGCTGTGGATTTGATGATCCGAGAAATTTCTAGTTGAAGAATTTCTGGTTGAAGTATACGATGAATTTGCCAAGTGAGTGGATGAAGTTTTTCGATCCGCGCGCCAGCCGGTATCGCGTCAAACACAAAGGCACGGGTGTGGTCCGTGACACCCTCATGGACATTGGCAAACGTCTCAAAAAAGAAGCGGGGCCGGTTGTGAAAAAAACCGCAAAGCCTGTTCCAAAACTCAATGAATCAGCCCCTGTGGTGGCTGAGAAGGGGGGCAGGAAAATTCGACAGTTGTTGCGGAAACGCCGCAGGCCCGCGGCCACACCCCGATCAGATGCAATGCTCAAACTGAGTCAAATTTTGGCAAACTGACTTTGAAAATTTTTTGTCTTTGTATATCGAGATGTTCAGGGCGCCGCACTTGCTCGAGAAGGTGGATTATGAGCGAATTAATCTGGACACCCCCCCTCACGTTTCCGGCCAATGGGCAAGCGCAGGAGAAAACCAATTTGGTATTCACGGTGAGAAACCCAGACGTCATCTACGACTGGTACAAGGCCTATATCCGGTTTGATTTCCAATTTCAGGCCACCGCCGACGGGGCATTGATTGCGTTTGACACGCGGTCGGCCCCAGTCAACGGCTATTTCTCTCTCATCAGATCCATGAGGGTGACATCTGCGGGGAAAGACCTGTACGAAGCCAACGGCATCCACAAAATAATTTTCATCAAAACGCTGTTGAAATATTCTGACGACTATGCCAAAAGTGTGGCCGAAGACGAGTTTTGGTATCTCGACACCGACCCACAAATGTGACAACGGACGCCGCAACCAACCTCGGAATCAGAGTCCGCGCGCTTCTTTCCCAGGGAGACCCCATCAAAACAGTCAAAACCGCTTTTCGTTCTTTGAGGACCTAGCGGACAAGCTCTTGCCCCCGATGCAACTCACGTTCAACATCGAGCTGCAGAGTGACAACGAAATGATTTTTCAACACGGCGCCACCGCGCGCCGAATTGTTGTCCGAAAATTTGAGTTGTGGGGCCCCAAACTGCAGATGAAGCCTGCAGGCCAAAAGCTTGTCAATGAAAACTTCCTGAAACCGACCCAGTGGCACTACTTGAAAGAAATGTTGGTCCCCGGCCAAGACAAAAGAGATGCGGAAGGGGAATGGACGATTTCCTCCGGCGTGAAAAATGCCAAACACGTCTTTGTCTTCATTCAAATAACGGCGTCGGTGAACAACTTCCAAGCGAGCCCCTACGTCTTTGACACCTTTGCCTTCGATGGGGGGGGGGGGCACATGCTGCCTCAAGTATGGCAGCACCTTTTACCCTGAGGTGGAATATGAAGGAGAAGACCAACGACGGATCCGCCAGGATTTGATTGAGTACAGCTACAGACAAAATGACTACAACACCGGAACCCAGGTTAAGGCGGCCAACTACTCGACGCTTTATCCGATCGTTTACTTCGATCTCCGGGTAGCCCCACCAATTGTGACGGCGGATGAGAAAAAGCTGGTTTTGAACTACCGGCTGAATCAAGCCGCCACAGCGGATTACAGAATGTTTACCGCCGTTTTGTACGAGGAAAAGTTTGTCATAAAACAGGTTGGAAACGATTTGGTCGTTGTTTGAGTTGCTCCCTGAGCGGCGGCTCTGGCGAAATTTCTTTTCTCTGATATAAGATGGCGACGGTGTATCACCCCTTCAAAATCGGGCTAACCGAGGGTCAAAAAGACAGTCTTCGCCAGGCAGTTCTCCGAAAAAGCGCCGTGACTTTGCGCGTCAAACCAGAACAAATTGGGCAGGAGGACGACCTTTTGTTGACCGCCACTCAAATCAATCGGATGCAAAAAGCGGCGGGTGAAGGAAAAGGCGCTGATCTGAAAATCAGCAAAACACAAATCTGAAAAATTGCCGCGCAACATGGGCGCAACCTTTTTTCCACAGCGCTCATTCTGGCCCGGCCTGTGCTTGCCCCCGCGACCAAGGCTTTGGCAGCTGCGGGACTCAGCCTCGGCGAGGAAAAGTTGTTGAAAAAAATCTTTGGAAATGGTTTTAGCTCCCAAGAGGTGCAGCTCTTCAAACTTACGCAAAAGCTGTCCCCCGACCAGAAAAAGACAATTGAAAAATTTCTTGTCGGTAAGGAAATGGTCAGTGGGTGTGGCGCCGCACAATACGGCGGGTTTCTTGGCATACTGGCTTCCATCGGCATTCCTCTTGCCATTGACCTTGTCAAAAAGGTGTTGGGAAGTGGTATGCAAGTGCGAACGCGCCCCTCAGCGCCCCCTCGCCCACGCCTGCCTCCACCCCCTCCCCCCTCCAGGGGCAAAGGAATGTAAATGCGCCCTCCGCCCGTCTGGGGCCGCTGGGAGGATTGGGAACGCCCGTTGGTTGGCCAGGGAAAAAATGGAATTAAGGGACGTGCAGCTCTCCAACGCTGACCTGATGAATTGGTGTGAATATCTCTGCATCCCTCTCAAAGGCATCTTCTCTCGGGATAAGGCCAAGCCCCTGCACCATTCACCCTGCATCATCAACCTGGACGATTTCGGAAGCTTCGGCACACACTGGGTTTGTTGTTGGAAGGGAAAGGACTTCCCTGATTTAAGGCAGGAGGTTGAGTATTTCGACTCCTTCGGGCTGCCACCCCCAAATGAGTGGGAACAGGAAATGCGAAAGTTGGGACACAAAACCTTTCTTCGCAACGAGAACCAAATCCAGTGAATTGGGAGTTTAAGGTGCGGGTACTTCTGTCCGCTTTTCCTCAATGAACGAAAACGAGGCACAAGTTTCAAAGACATTCTCAAAATGTTTTCTGACGATGTGCATGAAAACAAGCGGGTTTTGAAAAATTATTTCCTGAGTATAACGTGATCCCATGGAGGTTTATTGTGTGAAAGGCAAAACTCCGAATCTTCCTAGGTCTGAAAAGATTGTCATGACCAAAAGCGGTCGAGGAATGATGAAGGCAAAATGTGCTATAACAAAAACCCGCTTCTTGCCGGGAAACTAGCGGAGCCCTCTCTTGCAGAGGGCGCTGGTGTTTTGACTGACCTTCCGGGCACTGCGCTAGACTTCACTCTGCAGCACGAGATTCCGTATCTCGCGAAAAAGGGGGTGGAGGCAGGCCGCTATTACGCCTCTGAGGCGCTGCGCAACAAACAGCTGCAGAAAAGGGCCATCAACTACGGGCTGCGCAAGGCCACCACGGTTGTGGAAAAGGTTGGAAGTGAGCTTCTGGACCAGCTTTCCACGAAAGTGTGCCCCAAAATCCGTTACAAAACCGACAGACCCGATCTCGACGGACGGGCCTCCCTGTCCCCTTTCCCTTCGTCGATTTAAAAAAACTGTGGAATTTTATCTCCGACCCCAAGCTTTTCAAAGGCCCCGAAGTTTCTGCGAAAGAGGGGCGCGCGATGGTGGCCGAATACAAGCGCCAATACGCGGAATACAAACGGCGGGGCGGCACCCGCAGCTACACTGGCCTTGGGGATTTCGTCGACCCCTGCTTCGTTTCGCAGGGTGTGTTGTTACCCAAGTTCGCAACCAACCCGAAGTTTCTGAAAGCCTTTGCCAAAGCGGTTCCAACCCCCACGGGTTCATGGACGTTCTTAAGAAAACGATGCGCAATTATTACGGATCGGGGGTGGACATCCATGAATTGATTGGGAAACTGCCAGCGCCGAAAAAAGGTTGGACCTGTCCAGCCAGCTGACCTTCGATCCCGAAACAGGAGAAATCCTGCAAATTTTTCAACAGCCCAGTGGCTCCACTGATGCGGTGGCAATGCAGCATGATGTTGATTACAGCAGTTGTGGTTTTCGCGCGAAGAAGTACGGAGAGGACGAAAAAAAGTGCAAGCATGTTGCCGACCGCAAAATGGTGAAGGCTCTTGACTCGATTCCGCGGAAACAGAGACAGTGGGGCCACGCGTTGGCCCGGAACGCGATTAACGTCAAGGAGAAACTTGGTCTTGGAGTTCCTGCCTCGGAGCAGGGAATTTGAGCTCGTTCAATACCCGGCGGAACTCCTCTTCAACAAGCTCTTTAATAATCTCTCCAGGTCTTTGGGGATTTCGTAATTCACCTGCAAGGGACACCATGATCCAACACAATACGAGCATTGATGCGACAGCCATGGGTATATATTATCTAAGACCCACGTTTCTTTAATATCCTCCATCTCATACCACTGACATAACACATGACGCCGGTTTTTCAACCAACAGGCCCAACAACAACCATTAAGCGAGCATGTCGCACATTTCCCACAGCTGGTAATAAGGGTAAGACTATTTCTATTTCACAAAACCTTCCAACTCAATATAATTTGGATAATTAAAACCCTTCAAAGGTTCAAAAAGTTGTTTCAGAACCGCACCCCACCCCATTTTATTTCGCTCATTTAGCTGATTTTGGATGAAGTGGGTGAAAATGTTTTCACGCAACTCGGGAGGTAGGCGACGAATCTGATCCAGTGGGTCCATTCTTTATCTCGGCGCAGATATTTAATGGACCGTGTCGTAAAACCCCTCATCGGTCAACCATTGATTCATGTACTCCTTTTCATCAGGAGGAAGGGAATGGAAAACCCTGTAAGATATGAGTGCACAATCGTCAATGAAGTAGGTTTCCCTCGTTTTCACGATGTCTTGCCATGGAGACATGTCGTTTTGCAACAACGCGCGTACGTAGCACATTGGCCCGTAATCCATTGAGTCTTTGTTTTCTTTGTACTCCAACCACTTGTCTATTTCTGCGACCAACGCATGCCTTATGGTGCGGCGTTTCAACCACTCCGTCATCGCTCACCTTCACACACCCCTCTGTCTAAAAAGCCGACCATTTGAGCAAAAGGTTTAATGTATACGATGAACAGGAGGTGTACTTTTGGAAGAAAAAGAAATACACCCCAAACGATATGAAAACAATTGAGTATTGTGTTGGCGAACATGGAAAGATGTTTGCCAGGGTTCGTTGTGCGACATGCGGCCGTTTGAAATTTTGCTTCGTTTAGGACCAACTTCGGGCGAACAGAACGTCAACCACGTGTCGCCCTCCCCAACCTCTGAATATAGGTCGTCGTAATCATATATGTCTCCTTCAAACGACATTTCTCCGTCTCACCATTTTCCCAAAGCCCAAAACATACATGCCCCATCGGGGTGATGTATTTCGTGTAAACACCTTCCAAACATGTCTTCCACATCCAAAGGGGCGCTGATCTTATGCTCACGGTTGTTTTGCCAGCACACCCAACACAACCCGTGCATATCACAGCAGAAATGATTGTCACAACATGTGACCTTTGTGATGACACCTTAAATTTCACAATATTTCAAACTCCAGGCCTCACAAAAGGATACAAGTTCTTTGTGCACTTCGCCCCACCCCATGTCTTTCTTGCCCTGCGCTTTTGCTTGGACAGCGTAAGCGAGGATTTTCTCCTGCAACTCTGGTGGGAGTTGGTTGAGAACGTGGTGGAAGTTTTTCTCCCCACGGGGGTGCCGCATGATTTCTTCCTTCATTTCTTCCCAGCTCCGGCGTGGCGCCCACCGCTTGCGAAGGGCCGGCACTGACGGCCGCTTTCTTCGGGGTGCTGGCACTGGCGGCTGTCTCACTGTTTCTGATGTGTTTTTTGCGCCGGCAACATTATTGTTTGCTTCTGGTTGAAGGTTTCCCACTTACGCCGCCATCGATTCACCCTACACCCCCCTCTTTCTAATTGACCGCCCTCGCGGTGTGGTGCGTGACGGCGGCTCCTTGCTTTCCTCTTTTTACCTGCTTGTTCTGTCTCTTTACCCTTGAGTAGTATTATATGCGTCGAATCAAAAACCTTTTTTTTCGTGGGAGCTTTATTTCAAAAAATTAAGGTAACCAGCTTAACTTCCGACGGCAGGAGGAAGTTGAAGCTGGATGCCTTAATGTTTTGAAATAAAGCTCCCACAAAAAAACGGTATTTGTTCGACGTATATAATACTACTCCCCTGACTTGGACCACATCAGGATATAGGAAAAGGAGTACCGTGCTAAAATGAAACTCAATTATGACCATAGGCACAGAGTAGGGGAAGGAGATGAGCTGTCACCTGGTGGGCGCGCCTGTATCCCAGACCTGAAAGTAAAGGGAACCGTAGTTAGGCAACACGAAGGCCCCTAGATCTGTAGTGATACAGATTCCAAATGGGCCGGTGAGGAGAAATCGGAGAATGACACGAAGGGTCCTCGAGGAAAGCCCTCCGGTCCTACAGCAGCATTCGTGCCATGAGACCTTTCAGCCAACTCCAACAATCCCTTCGGTACCAGACCTTTCTTCAGCATCCAAAGCAAGCCAAGAAGCATCCAGTGACCTGCTTGTTCCTGAAGACCATCCTGCAGTAAATGAGCCCTCACAGGAAGAAGCGTGGTTGACTCGTTTGACACCCCAGGTAGCTCTTAGAAAGCCTCAAAGATACATTGAAAACTACTAGCATTTATTTCTTGAAGACATTGTAAACTGTTAAAGAAAAGGAGATGTAGTAACGTGAAGTACCTAGATAGGCCGCTGACCGAGAGAGTGGGATTCGGAACGCATGTGAGTCATCGAGGGGAAGCAATTAAAAGAGACTTGTTGTAGGATTGTTGTGCTCACGGGTAATTCTGTTGTTATCTTTATGCCTTACCGGATTTAACACGTAGTGCACGACTTGTGAACGGTTTTGTGGTAAATTGTAGCTCCTAATTGCTAGACAGTGACCAGAGAACGATTCGACTGGCTTGAAAACGCGATTTTCGGCGAAATTTCAGGAAGCCAATGCATTAAAACTGTTTGCGTGCTCTCCTGCGTCATGTAAGCCAACATGGGAGAACTTATCTCCTAGAGAGTGCGCTGTCATGTGCGACGATCGCGCGCGGAACGTGGAAATAATTCCATTTATTCTTATTAGAGTTAATCAGTGAGCCTTCTGTTACTAGGCTAATTTAGCAACAGAACGGGAACGTCATTTGAGGACGCGAGAGCGCGCAGAAAGGACTGAACACGATTTCCGGTGCTCAATTTGCCGCTCTGCCATTGGTCAAGTTGGTTTTTAGATCTGCGCGCGCCGTTGTCAAGAAGTCCCCGTTGTCTTTTCTAAATCAGCCTAGTCTATCCGGACACCCTCGAGCTCAGATATTTTTATCTTTTAGCATGGCGTCATTGGTGTAAGAACCAGTAACATTCATTTTAAATTTCTGCATCTCATTGCCGTGTTTATCTTTTTGCAATGTTTCCACAAAGCCCACCTCTCCTCCTTGTAGTGTTCGTTGTTCCACCTGTGGTAGCATACATCATGTGCATGATGGGATAGGATCACTATAGGGTGTGGAAGAAACGGCGGGAACGAAGTTGTTGTTATCAAAACCAGTTGAGATTTAATTCGACTTAGATGTGATAAAAGTCTTACAACTGGCGACGAGGATGAACAAGAGTCATCACCACTTTACTAGTTAAACGACTGTGAAAGAAAATTAATTGCCGTAAATATCGAAATTATATTGGAAGCATAACTCCGTTCGATTGTAAAGGCAACCCGACGAGTGTAGGACCAAGATGGCGGCGTTGGAAACGAACCTTCGAGTTTTCCCTGGAAGCAAAAGGCGTTACGAAGGATTCTTAAAGAAAAGCACTACTCCTCCATTGCGCTGGACAAGACGTTCAGGATATTTTAGACATCCTGACAGATCCGGGGCCCGTTCCAGATAGAGACACCGAATATGCGAAAGCCATGCGGTCGCTGGATGGTTATTTCTCTCCTCAAGTTAACATCCCCAGTGAAAGGCATGAGTTCCATCAGTCAAAACAAGAAGAGTCAGAAGCTACAGACCAATTCGTGATGAGATTATTCCAGCTGTCCTAGCACTGTGAATTTGGAGAGGCCAAGGAAGAGCACATCGGTGACCAGCTAATCGACAAGTGTAGGTCTCACAGTCTTCGCAAGAAATTACTAGAAGCAGGTGGAACGCTCATGCTACAGAAAACACGGGAGATTGCCAGATCGATGGAAGCGGCAGAAAGACAAGCAAAACAAATAGAGAATGATTCCAGGGGTGACAGTGTTCATACATTAGAGGATATTCGCCATATCTCCGGAAGGGGGAAGAGAGGCTGTTGTTACCGATGTGGAATGGAGGGGCACTTCGCTCAAGACCCGGAATGCAAAGCTAGTGCAGTCATCTGCCCAAAATGTAAGAAGATTGGCCACTTGGCGAAATGTTGCAAAACCAAGGTTGAGACTACTACCAAGAGGAGACGTTCACCATGTCAGCGAGGACGACATTGCATTTTCAGTTCAATCAGGCATTAGAGACATACCAGCCATAGACATTGAACTTGGAGGGGTCCAGCTGGTAGGAGTTCTTGCTGATTCCGGTTCCACTTGCAATGTCAT
>JAEMWC010000270.1:317500-462500 GCA_016490735.1 Pachyseris speciosa
GGAAACATATTTGGCACGTATCGTGTGTTGTCGCATTGTTATCTTGAAAATTTTCTGGCTGCAGTGCGTCGATATTATGCAATGTGTGTATGATTTTGTCGGACTGCATGCAACATCGTTCTTGCATTGGTGATAGCTTTTGAAGCTTGTAAAAGAATTGTGACAAAAATACGTTCAGACCCATTGTGGCCTGAACTCTCCGGGGACGGAGTTGGGCGGCCTGCCTAGCACAAGCAACCATCTCTAGCCTTGATATTTGTTATGCCGGGTGGCTGAGGGATTGTGAAAAATGTGTCGATACGCACGGGAAAGGTTATCGAGAGGCCAACCCTCTCCCCTTTTTACGATCGCCATACTTTTCCTTGTTCGTCCTGTTTTGAGTAACACTTCTGTTCTGCACACTTGGAATGGGCTGCTAGGTAGATATCTATACCGCCCTTAGAGCGCATCATATACCAACGCCGAGAAAGAAAAGCTTCAGGTTTTTATCGTCCGTTTTGAGGCCGTCCGTTTCCGTTCTTATAATATGATTGTTAGCCTAATAAGTTAAATTTGGTGATAATAGTAGATCCCAAAATGAAACAAAAACTATAACAACAACTGGAAAGAAAGTAATGCAAAGCTGCCCTCATATACAGCCAGTATACATTTAATCAATACTAGTCAGAGTACAGCCTACAAATTGGAACAGTTTACATTAAAGAATTTTAAAGACGAGTGATCACAACTATACTATGTTGGCACCTGATGTTGCAAGTTTAAAGAAATATCCGGCCTGCAAATGTAACGTTAAGCCAAGCTCAACTGCTTTTTAGTCAGTTCATACTTTAAAATGCGAATCCGTGAGTGTTTGAATGCACTTTGATTTGTTTTACATTAACTGAGCCAGGTTTTGGAGCAGATCTTGTATGGGTATGGTCTATGCAGCGAGAGTGCTCCTCTATAATGTGAAAAGCAGCGCTTATTTTCAAGTAAGATAAGATAAGATAAGATAACTTTATTTATACACGGTATTTCCATCAGCTTAATTAATTATTATCAACTAACTCTCTATCTACTTAATTACAATCACAAGAGAATAAAAAATAAAAACAATAAATAACAAAAGGCTGCTTTTCTTGGAGGCCGAGTTTAAAATCTTACTTAAAACTTACTTAAAACTGTGGCGACTGTGACGACTTAAAATCTCTCAAGGAAGTCGCTTGTCTTAATTCCGGGGGTAAACTGTTCCACAACTGAGCTCCACTGTACGAAAGACTTCTCTTTAGGTAATCAGTGCGGGGTTTTGGAAGAGCTAGCGCGTTTTCAGTATTCCTCAAATGATAGGAATTCACACTATCGCGAAAAACAAAACTAGATCTTAAATATTCAGGCGTCATGTCATGTAATATTTTGTACAACATAATAGATTTCTTTTCTAATCTTTGATGCCAGAGTTCTCGCCACCGTAGTGCCCGGAACAATTCATTCAAATTACTGTCATAAGAAGCTTTCATCAAAATGCGAGCTGCCCGATTTTGAAGCTTTTGAAGTCTATCAGAAAGGCCTTTGTTACAGTTTCCCACACCTCACTACAATAGTTATAGTTAAGGTAAGAGAAGTGATTCAGGTCTTTGAGTGCGAGTTACATTTAAATCTGACTCGCACCCAGTCTCTGCTGATATGGTTACAATCGGCGAGAAAGAATATCTTTTTTTATAACCCACCGATTAATTTATGCGCGATTTTATTGCTATTTCGGATCACGTGGTACAAATCGGTGGACGGGTATCAGGCAAAATTTTTCGGAAAAGCCGGTCTTCTTAAAGTTTCTTCAATTTCAAATAGAAGAATCCAACCATAGTTTAAAGATAATAAACTCATCCAATCAATGCAGTTTACGTAATTCGCAATCGTAGTTACCGTAAAAGCTCTATTAAGTCCCCCCCCCCCCCCCCCCCCGTTTGGAAGTCGGGTTTTGTAATAAGTACCCCCCGCTTCTCAAATAAGCCTCCCCTCTTTTAGGACATGAGATTTTGTAATTAGTTCCCCTATTCCCTCTTACGAATTCAACTTTATACGGTCCAGTTGGTTTGTTGGTTTGTTTTTTCACAAATATACACTCAAACACACAATACTGTTTGCTGTTCTGTATTAAATAACAAAGTTTTAATGCAATTGTTTTCGTTTGATACAAAAACTATTTTGACGAAAACGGTGTTTTCAAAGATTTTAAATAAGCCCCCCCCCCTCTCTCTATTAAGCCCCCAACTCTAATAAGCCCCCGTTAATGAGGGCTGAAATTAAATAAGCCCTCCCGTGGGCTTAATAAAGCTTTTACGGTAGACCACTTTTTTTTTCAACTTTTTCAACTCTCCCCTGTGTATACGCCACATGAAAATTACTCGGAGGGTTACAAAATAAATAGACCCCTTTCTGGCTTGCTGGTATATCGGAGGAAAATGTCCTTGGCTGATAGATTGTCCCCAAAATTTCGCAGTTGCCCTCGAAAGTAACTGTTCATTTTTCCGACAATCTATCAGCCGCGGACATTATCCTCCGATGTACCAGCCGCCGAAGGGGTTTATTTACTAATTATCCCAAAAGATTGGTACAAGACAATAACGCGGCGCTTGAGGAGTTCTGCGTAGGAACAAGGGACAGCAGATGCTATTTTCTCATCATTTCCCAGAACACCTCGAGTGGGCACAGCTGATCTCGGTAAGGTTGTCTATCATATTTGTACTTTTTTTCTAACTGTATACATGTTAATGACTCTCTGATTTAACTGAGTTAAATAAATAAACAAGCATGACTCATCAAAGTCATGAAAAAAGTAACATGACTTATTTTATAAAAATATATCTTTTTTCTTGGCTTGTCTGTTTATCGCGAAGCTGATATATCCAGGAAAGGATGCGCAAGTCTTACACAACAAACATAAATACATGTTAAGGTTTACAGAGAGTTTAAAACTGGGAAAGACTATATGTACTCTTCCCTCTTTTTATAGTTTTACCACCAGACATTTTGTGCCTTCAAAAACCATTGTTGTAGATTTTGCCTCTCTGAGCTGAATGGAATACTTCAGTTTTACCAGTAAAGTAAGATATACTGTACATCGACTTTCGTTCTTGAAGTTTATAAAGTGGTAAAGCCGCATGCAATATTATATATAACTTTGTAAGAAAAATGAGATCATTGCTTTATCTACTATGGAATGCCGTTGCAATATGGCGAGACATAAGGAGGCAGGTACTTCACTGGAGTCTCCATGCTGAAAGGTCCTGCAGCCATTTGAAGTAACTGGTTAGGATGTGGCAGAGCTTGGTGATTGCCAGGTGCTAAAAACTCTAGAGAGAGAAGAACTTGTTTTAGTCAACAAGGTCTTTTGCAATCAATATGGCAATGCCAGCAACTTACACCAACCACCCAAGCTGGTTTCCAGAGTCCAGTCTCTCTCTTTCTAAACAGAACATATGAATGGACCCTGAAGCTGAGGTGGTTAGCCACCACCAGGGAGGCCATGTTCAATCTGCATGGAAACGTATTAGCATAGGAACGTTTTGTAAAAACTATGCGTCAGGCTACCATCTTGATGACCTATAAAAATCCGTGGAAACTTGGACTTGGCCATTAGGTCAAGCTGATAATCCTTTTTTTAGCACTCGGCTTTCGTTATCCACTTAACATCAAAATATTCTTTTGCCGTGACATGGTCTGTTCACGAACTTGGCGTGGCAAGTTGATGGTGTATTTTTTGGTTCTTTTAAAGTTCAACCATGCACCGATAGTCTGGCCTGCCTAAATAAATGATATGGATCTACTAGAAACACTGTTGTGTAGAATTCCATTTTAGTTCAATCTATGCTCTTTACTGACCTCTAGTCTTCACTTTGGTGTTAAAGGTAACCTTCAGTAAAAAAAATTACAGTATCCACAGATATAATTGAGCCTTGCACCTACTTTTAAACCTCTTAAAATCTTTACAATTTCCCACATTCATAATCATCTTTATGCTTCCTTAATTTAATATAAAGGATCGACACTTCGGTATTTATCCCGAGGTTTTCTTTGCTTTAATAAGATGTAAATAGCTACTTTGTTTGAAGGTTTATTGACCTCTTTTCCTTGGAGACGTGGCCGCAACTTCCGAGATGCTTTTGTATTGCACGTACATTCTGCTGAATGAATCTAGTCGGGTTGGTTTCCTTTTATACAAGTGGTCCTTGCGGTTCACTAACAAGATCTAGCTGCTGTCTCTATCCTTGAATCGATTATAATTATAGTAGTACCGGTCCTGGGTTGGTGTTTATAGCATGCCAAAATAACCTAATTAAAAGAACGTTAATTAATCAATCAATCATGCAAACACTGATCGCGTTATCAGTGGGATTTAATATGTGGGAAATGTGAATTGTGTTTGAACGTGAGGAAGACTTGGTCAAACTAAGGGTAGGTAGTCACTGCGATTTCCATCGAATCAAATTATTTGGAACAAAAATAATGGAAAGTCGACAAATTGACACAAAAAGAGTATTAACAAAAATACTTTTTTTCGGAATATGGAACAGTAGACAGGAAAACTGAAAGGAAATATCAGGAAATCCTACGAAGTTTATCATGATCAGCAAAGTTGTACTGCAAATTGGATAAGGGCGGAGATAAGATTTGTCACGAAATGACTTATGTTGTGCTATAAATTGGATAAGATTCGAGTGGATTGCAAACACCACAGCCCGAAAGAAACCGAGTTATTTTCAATCAGTGGCACAGTGGTGGCCGTCTGAAGTTTTGAAAGGACCTTATTCCGCTATGGCTCAATTGAATTTTAGAAGTTTTGAACTTGAACTTGCCCGACAACAAAGGCATAGAAACACTGTCATAATTTTGATACCCTAAAGCTTTCTCTCCTAGGCCTGGCTCAACGGACAAATAAGGAAAGATTCTGCTCACTCTTCGATTTTGAGCGATTCATGGCTGCGCAAGATTGGAGTAAAGTTTGGGTTCGAGGTTTTTAACGATTCCTTTGTAAACATGGTTTTCATTTTCATGAGTTAAAATAACTACTGTCATCTTGTTGCGTGAAATTGGCTTTTCTAAATTCACTTTTATCGTGCTAATAATAAGGTGATAACTTGACGTTCTCCCCAAAACATTTTGTTCCAAAAATAACAAATTGGCTTCACTTCAATCCAATCTAGGTACGTCTTATTCCTAACACAATTAACGTCTTTGCTTTTCTTTTTAAGCTTTTAATTTAATCACCAACAATTGTCTCCTATCCTTACTCATTCTTACAAACATTACACTCTAGAATGATCTAAACGTATTGACTAGGGTCTCTGTAAATTGATAAGTAATTTTCATTCTTTCACGTTACCAATTATTGTAACTGTTGATATGTATATAGAACTCAAATTTACAAATTGCAAATTAAAAGGAACATGATTTTAAATACAGCAGTGATCTACGGGAAGCACTGATTCGGCATCCGCACGAAAGGCTTCTTCAGTTTTTTGACATCTTTGACATCTGACTGGCGAAAATTTGCAATGATCTCATACATGGTGTAGACAGCAATGGATAAGGGGATGAGTTCAGAACTAATCATGATAAACGAGCAACCAAAAAGAAAAAAAAAAAGGAAAGAAACGACACAGAGGAATATGAAATATTGATATAAGGCAACTGAGGCATGCAATCGCTAGAAAGGGCAGTGTCATGGAATAATCCTTGATATTTTGACCAAAGATTTACTAAGTCAATTTTCCGTGACTTTTCCATTCATGAATTACTTCTGGATTACCAGTGAGATAAAATGAAGTAAAATTTACAAGAAACAATGAGCCACAGTAAGTTATTGCCAATTTCATCTAAAGTGCAAGGGGCCGAGAACTTGAAAATGTCAGCCCGACGTTTTCGAGTTGGCACCATTTTCATCTTGCCCAGCGTAAAAAAAACATTTAAGAATGGTTTCCAGGAGCTAAAATAGCCGTTTTGAAGAAACTTTGACCATTATTTTTCGTTTACCATCGGTAAACAGGTCTCCTTTGCTTTCCTGATTTTTCACTAACAATCCATGATACTGCCCCTCTAACGGAAAAGAGCATTGTCTTCCGTCTCCAACCCAGTTTTGAAAAGAAGGAGGGACAATTAAGTGTTTAATATACAATGCACAGAGGGAGTGTCTGACGATTTTATATGTAAATTAGCTACAGCTTAACAGGGCCGTAGCTGCAATGGAGTGAACCGAGGGAGTTGTATCGGTAACATTTTGAGTTTACAGTATTAGGTTCGTTATATGTGTGTCTGTGTCTTATGAACAAGCTGTGTTATTTCACATAGGCAAGGCTGTGCTCTAAGAAACATTTTTGGGAGCCCCAAACTCTGAAACCTTTGAAATCCAGGGTGCCCAGCATAGTAATTTTTGTGCAAAAGCTAAGATTTCCTTGTCACCCAAAGGCAAAAACAATCGCCAGGGGCCACTGAGCGCTGCCAGAGCACAGCCCTGCATGGGCGTAAATATTTTTTTCAGTGTCCTGTGGGAAGCCATACTCAAAAGAAATAATGCTAAATATGTAAGAGATATATTGTTTCGGTAACAATTCACGTCTGGCTACGGCCCTAAGCTAGGTGGATGCGATACTGAGACAAAAGCGGCTGTTCTCTGTATCACATGTGCATCACCCCCTTTTATTTAGCATAGATGCGCAAGAAAAACCACTACAGATAATAATGTCGGCTTTTGCTGGATTTACGCCTCTACTCACTTACTTCAAGTTTAATTTGAGAACAGATACTCAAGAAGGTGTTAGTCTGAATTCACGTTTTATAGCCGCAAGCTGAACTGACCTTCCTATGGTAGAACTGAAATACACGAAATGCAAAACTTAGAACTGGGAATGAAAGGAACGACTTCAAGGCTCAGTGGATCGAAGAGGTCATGGATTGGAATCCCGTTCAAACTTATGCTGTTTTTTAGGCTTTCGTTTCGCAACTGCTTAATTCAACAAACAAATTGAAGGTCAAAGTTTAAGATAAGCGTTCAAAGTCCGCGCGGGCAGAACAGGGTATGCGGGCGTTGCCGTACGATCGCCGCTTTTATTTTGATGGGTCAAAATCTAATTCGAATCGCCTTGCGCAGTTTTATACCAACATTCCCCACTTGTATTAAAGTCATATGAATTTATTAGAAAGGGCTAGCCCACTTTTCCAAAAAGACCATCTGTTGGCATCGCAGCTCAGTTTCAATGATTTTGATGCTACCATGGGAACCGAATGTTAACAGAAAGCGTTTACACAAATTGGAATATTCTGGTTTCCAGATGAGACAAAACGGCTTCCACAGTGTGCGTCCGTGCCAAGCGACATCAAATAAGAATCTTAACTCATTGCTATCTCACTAAGTCAGGAATTTAGACTAAGTACACCGAATTAACGCCCACCAAGCGAAAGGGAAAAACTGAAAGAATAATAATAAAAAAACTGACCTTCATTAAGACTGGCCAGACATCCGGTGCAGTGCACCTCTTTCGGTTCTACTTGATTATTTTGTAAGATTGCGGAAGGCATAAAGTGATTGGGTAGATATGGGCCATGACCCTGGTGGTATGCTACTCTGTGAGCATGGGGACACTCTCTGAAAGAAAGAAAGAGTAAAGAGATTTTTCTTAGTTGTTTTTGAAACTAGGACAGGTAAGGTATCTTAACTCAAATGATGGTTGTTATAGGGTGTTGTTTGGGAGGAGTAGGCCTACGAAGGCTACCGACGTGCCGCGACGTGAGAACTCTGTACAAGAAATGAACTTGTAAAGCAATATTTAGTTAAGGCATCATGATTAAATACTAAGACGAAAGTCGCTGTCAATAGCCGGTTTCAGCCGGAGATCATCTTAACGGCTGAGACTTGAGTTCGGCTGTAGAAGGTTTGAGAGAGGCGCGCGGTGAGACTGTTAAGTAACTGTGGAAGAACATTCTTAAAAAAAAAAAACCAAACAATCAAAAATCAAACAAACAGAAAAAAAAAAACCAAAAAAAACAAAGCGGAATGTTTGACTTTTATAAGATTTTTTAAAAGCTGTATCTTCAAGAAAAAAACTGAGAGCACATTCACTATAGATATCTGCTTGAGGCGGAAACAGGGCTATGACCCTGGCGTTATGCCACTGCTTGTGCATACTCTAGAAGCATCACATTTTGATGAGATAGTGTTTTCTCTCGTTCTTTGTTAAAAACGTATACTTTAAACTGAGAAATCGTTGTATCTTTAAATCAGCCCTTACGAGAGACCCACATCGTTTTTTTTTTTAATGACGGTTTATTTTTCAAAACAGACTGAACAGTCATGTTATAATTTGAACAACTTTTTTCGATGCTTCTGCCTAGCACGACTACGTTATTAATAACAGGCAGGGCTCCTGTATCACCGAAATGTTTTAACGTTTGACAGTCATACAGAAAGCACTTCCCGACCAGTTATTAGTTAGTTATGTTTCCAGAAGCTATACAAGCAGAAGCCATTGTTCAAAGGGAGCCCGTGAAACGTTTGTGAGAAGCCGACTTTGAAAATCTACAGATGTTACACATTTTTCTTAGACCTTGAAACTTGTTATTTGCATTGCTGAAATACCAGCTAGCAAACGAGTACAATGCCATCCGTTAACAGTCGTTTATTACAAACGGTGCTTTTATATTGACCCATAACACCCATTTAAGATAATGAGCAGATGTTTATAATTAAGACAAGATTTTTGTTCAGGGGGCATTTGTAATGTCTTCTTCTTTTCATTGCTATCACCATCAACGATTCTGTTGAAGTGTTTGTTGTTAGCCACAACTGCCTCCGATGAAAGCGCTACCGTAAGCTTCCTACTAAAACGCTAAGGGGCAGAGAAATTGCAGCATCTCGTTTATTTTTGGAGACTCCATTCTTAAAATGCGCTAAACTTTGTTCTGTTTTTCACTTTTTCCTTCCCAGATGGTCTCAAACGAATCAGCAGTGAGTTTGTGCAATCTCAAGTTGACATCCCGTTTGATCATTTACATTGACGTGGCTCTTTCTGGCGTGCTCTTTGTTTCGCGATCAGTTTCAACGTTTAAGACTGTCTCTGGTCTTAGCTTAGGCGATGGAAGCGAAAGGTTACAACTGAAGTAAAAAACAAGCAAAAACAAGAAAGCAAGATACAGTGCTTACATGTTAGAATGCAATAGGATTAAAGTGAACATTGACTATACAAAATTTCGACCATTTTGTGGCACTCTCTTTTACATTATGGTGTTGGAGACTGTTTTAGTCTCTGCATTACGTGAGAATAAATATATGAAAATCATATATTTGATGAATATATGAATATTTAAATGATCATCGCAGTTAGGAACCCTACTTAAGCTGTAGTGAAAATAAATCCTGAAAAAGTTTTCTTTTCACTACATCTTAAGTAGTGTTCATGACTGCGATGATCATTCACATAACTATTCAGTCCCTACATTGTTGTGTACAAGTGAATGAAATTTAATATATTTATTTACATTGTTTTCCATCGAACTGATTGAAGCTAGCCATTTAGTTTTACAATTTTAAGCGAGACATCAGAATCCAAACTACAAACATTTCTGCAAGCTCTCATGCTTGTTGATAGCATTTTCGGTCTTCACCGTGCAAAAACCAACTATCAACATATTTCCCTAGCCATATAACCGGGAAATTGCGATGATTTAGTAGTCGACTGATGATAAATTTCATAATTGTCTTCTCAACCAACTCCATAGTAGACTGATAAGTCGTCTAATTCAGTTAGCTATCCTCCAAAACTAAACAGTTGAGCAAATATAACGGTTTTTTATAGAAAACTATAACTTCTATGAATCGATTGTAAGTTAAAATATCGTAGTTAAGGGGACCCTTTTAAATGGTCAATCTCTGTAGGAATTTATCCCTGTACAGATTTAAAGGTAAGACCTTACTTGTATTACTGAATAGCATTTAACTGAGTGACTTTCTATTTTTGGAATTTATGTACAGAATTAAACTTCTTGAACCAATATGTATAACACAACAAATAGCGTTAAGTGAAAGTGCTGGTGAAAAGCTAATTTCATCAACAAAACTTCATAGCCACATTGACCAGACCTACCCGACTTTTTCAGCGGGCTCTTCATTTTCATCCCGGTTTTGCAGTGAGATGAGATTGCAAAGGGCGAGCTAAGCGTGACAGGAAAATACTTATTGAATATAAGTTGTACGTACCTTTGCATTGGTAATATTCTTATGGAATCCCGAAAACCCTTTGCAAATGGGTTGCTGTCAATTTTTAGGCGTGTGATCTGTAAAGAAATTGTCACATTGTAACATTACACAATAACAAGAAGATTGCTTTACCTTTGCGTTATGATAAAGGAAATGTTCACTGTGCAAAGACGGAAACACAGCAACCCTAAAACCAGTAACCTATGTGAGCAACACACTCGAAAAAAAAATTGGATTATCGGTATGCGTGCCAACTCCTAGAAAAACCTGAGAGATTTAGGATAGATTTGGAGGTCATTCAGCTTTCGTTGCCATTGCTTGCCGGATTTCTGTGATTCAAATTAAAAATATCGTCTTCGTTTTCTTCATTCGCTTGATAAGTGATCGAAGTGGCAATTTTTGCTACCTTTAAGGAACATCGTGTATTTACTAATCATTATTCACCATATCGTGACTATCTTGACTGAGCTGAGGATAGTACATGTTGCACGATCCTTTATTAACCATGACAGCTAAGAATGCCCAAACTTTGTCCCGCAAATCATTTCAATTTCCAGCTTAGTGCCAAAGATAAAAAACAACACCTCGGGAAAACAGGGTGGTGAGACTCCATGGCTGGAGCATTTGCTATTTACGGCATAACAATTAACAGTGCTTCATAATTATCCTTCGCAAGTTAGACTCTTTATAATGGCCACAGTATTGATTTGAAAGTTTACTTATTTTTGAAGTTATTCGCCCCGTATTGGTGTTTCAAACAACACGGGAGACTAATGCTGTTGGTGCTGATTAATAGCTTTCCGAACGAATGACCTACACACTTGGGTTTCGTAGTTGTCAATAACATGCACAACACAATGTCGGTTAAGACCTAAGGGCAAGGCTGACTGTGAAGTAAATTTTTGGGCTTAGTGGTCGCTCTTAAGTTTTAGATAAATGGAATTTAATTGTTTCGAAGTATGAAGAACACTAGGAACTCTAATATGAAGTTTTCACGATGCAAGTAACTTCAAGGGAGGGGCCATTTCCACATATATGAGGAAAGACATAAACTAACAGAAGCACCATCAATCCTTCTGTTATTTTGCTATTTTTGCCCCCGTTTTCTCCTTTTGGTTTATATTGCACAGCAAAAGGCCCTACAACTTAATGCTTGAAATTTGTCATCAAATTTTGTATGTTCTTCACACCTTGCCCCTTTTTCATTTGTTGTATCCTCTCCCTATCACCTTTCAAGTCCGGCACTTTTGCACTTTCTTACTATTCAGTTAGAAGCCATCAGCATCACCACCTTCAGGATCGATAGAAAGTATGAGAATACGTCTTCCCAATCGCGGTGAAGGTTACCGGTGTTAGGTTTGTCAC
Source organism: Pachyseris speciosa (assembly GCA_016490735.1). Classification (NCBI taxonomy): domain Eukaryota; kingdom Metazoa; phylum Cnidaria; class Anthozoa; order Scleractinia; family Pachyseridae; genus Pachyseris; species Pachyseris speciosa. The sequence continues at coordinate 329,094 of JAEMWC010000270.1, forward strand.
CACGAAAATTCTTATACCTTTTGCTTACCAGTTGATTTTGATATGCAGTCACAGCGATGAAACTTGTCTCGGGAAACTCAAAGGTTTTGACTTCTTTGGAATTAAGATCAATTACTGTGGCTGTGTGGTCTAGTTTTCTAACGATATGTACTCGAGGTTGATATTTGTGCATGGAATTCAGTACGATCTGTTGAGAGAAGGATTCTAAAGTTACATAACGGCTTGAAGCTTGAGAATAAAGACTTAAAAAAATTTCCATCCATGTTTCTTGAATTATGGTGTAGTTGCGTGGCCAATTATTCAGGTAAAACGGGGGAGCGTGGAAATTTAAACACAATTAATTAACGTGTCTTTATTTCAATATATCCGCTTCAAATTCTAGTCAAACGACGATCTCAGTTATGTTTAATTGAACCCGACTTTCTCCGTTATAAAAGCCGCGTCATTAAGCCCATCTGCCTTCTCCCAACCTGTGTGATTCAATGCCTGATATTAAGTCTCAAATACTTAATATTAAACCATCGAAAACAGTGGATATTAAAAACAAAATCACAAGCCTGGTAAATGAAGGATGAATGCAAACCAGAAACAATTTGAATGGTCGTGCAAGGGAAGCAAAATTTTCATCAACCATCCTACTTGAATTTGAATTATGAGAAGAGAGGATTTCACGTGTGCCCATGTTTTCTTTAGGATTTGCAGTATGTTTTGGACGTAGAGGTGTTTTGGCTTAAGGGTGATTGTACAAAGAAAAACGCCTGTTGGCCACCAACTGAGAAGAAGGTCCGGTCGGAGAGAAAAGAAAAAAATACTCGAAATGAATCTCATCCGCTTTGAGAACGCCGACCGTTATCTGCGTGGGAACCGTGGAAATCCTATTCTGTTTTTGAGTGCACGTAGTTCACCACACTAAGAAAAATCATGCAATTTAGGTTGTTCGTATGCTTAAAAGCATTTTTATCTGTATACCAGATGCGGTGTCCCTCTGAGTTATATGCACTCCCATTTGTACTTACATGACCACTCTGGTCCATCCCGTTGTTGGTCAATTTGACTTTCTCGAATGATATAATCTGCTTTAGCAGCTGTTCTCCAGTAAAAGGTGAATCCGGATGCATATAAAGCCTAACTGGGGCTGGTGGATCTGCTTTACCAGCTACAAGCCAAGTGGAGCGGTGGTAGGCGTATCTGTAGCGTTTGTCGTCCACGGGCACAGTATCCATGAGGATCATGTAGTTGGCTTTGGGATCAACGCCATTTAATGATACCTTTAGGGTTGGGAACATTCTCCTTTGAAAACAAAAATAATAAAATCACCGTCGGTCACTGCCTGGTGTTTAATATGTTTATGTGTTTTAAACCCTCTGCAATGCTCGGAATCTATTTTGTAAGATCTACTCTTTACAATAGATTACAACGCTGCAAAAATAACAATAATGATATCCTTAATACAAATGCATATTTGCTTAGTCTCGTTAACAAAAACGCACTTAAAAGGCATTATTGACCAGTTTACATAATCGAATTTAGCTTTCTTATTGATTTGTGTAATGAAAAACAACAACAATGTGTAAAGGAATATTCATTTCCCCCATTCAAATCAGAAGCCTGCAGTGCAACGAAAGGTAGAACTGTTCAGGTTTCTCAGTGGTGGTAGTGAGTGGTTTCACAATGAATTGCACTGATATAAGATGATCGATTCTTTACAGTGCCCCAGAAACTACATTGAATGTATTTACAATACCACCTTTTTAAGTTTTAATGTTCACACTAACGCCAAATGAAAGTTGTTGGATACCCCTTTGCATATTTACAATGGGAAATCGATGAAAAACTGTACAAGTTGGAGATACGAAGCGTTCATTATATTTGTATGTATATTTTATCATGTCAACGGTGGTAAGTTTGGATTCCTCATGAAACCACATCCACTCTATATCAGTTGTAATCAAGTTTGTTTAATGTAGTGTTAATCAATTTCAAAAGACCTCCAGCGTGTATATCTTTTTGTTTATTGTAGAATCCTGATAAAATAACCATTAGGTTTCTGGATGCCGAAGGGTTTGAATAATTTTCCTTCCACCCTAATCGGAAGAGATGACATTTTTGAATGAAAATGATACATGCCGACTTTTCTCTTCAGTGTTAAGTCCAGTTGAAGACACGGAGCATGTTCTGCCAAGGGCTTTGGTATTTGTGAAGTTCATCTTCTTTGTTTGGTAATATCCGAATACTTAAGTGTATTAGTTTTACCACTGTTAGAGAAGTCGTTATTTGCAGAAGGCAGGGAAAGTTTCCTAACACTTGAAGGGTAAAACCTTTCAACAGTAAGTTAACATATGATTCTCATGTCCGCCTCACTAACAAACTGAAAGCAGCATTATCATATATTGCTTTGTGGTGACACGTTTTGTTTACCAATATTTCGTGAATGCTGTTTTTTTTTTTTTTTTTTTTTTACGAATTTCCCCTTGATTTGAACTTGGAAACGGTTCCCGGGAATGAAACACAACAGACCAAGGTGACAGCACGATATAAATTAATCCTGAACTAAACAACGCCGCAATAACTTCTAACAAGAAGTGCACGTCTGTTCACGACTGTCTAAACTAATAACCAACAAGTTAACATTGATGAAGCCCGCCCATTAGTACTGTTTCTGTTTTCTACATTTCTGAGCTACGCAGTGTGGCTTATTGGGAAGATCAAGAGGAAATGTTTGAGAGTACTAACTGTTGACATGGTGAAAAACTTGTTTGCACCAAAATTGTAGCATCTGTTCACTTAATGCCAAATATACCAATTATAAAATATCTCTTTGGTAGCTATAGATGAAAACAGTAACCAGTTATCTGTTTCGTGAGTCGGCGTTGAGGCCCATCCACAATAGCTGTCAGTAAGCCAATAAATAAAACACGGTGTGAAGTATCTGAATCTCTGCGGTCGCCACTCAAAGAAACCAAACCATTTAGTTGACATTAGCGCACATGGAAGCTTCCAGCTTCTGTTTGTTTGTTAAGATTTCTGGATGTTAAATCACGACGCTCAGTTGCGACGAACTGAACTCTGCGGTTCTCGTTATGAGTGTCCCTCGTTCTTTTAAAGATGGCGTCCCGTAGAACCTGCCCGTTTGTGAAACCATTCGTCTCTCCTAAATTTCTGGGGATGTAACTGAGTTTAAGGTAAAGGAATATGCCAAAGGCATCTCCAGTCATCAAATGATTTGTGCACTGTTTAATGACAAATTGGATTGCCTAGATTACCTGCCAGACTTTGTTATGATCATCTCGGTGCCCAGTTCATTGAAGCGATCCCATAGATCTCGGCTTTCTAAAGTTGCTGTAATATTTTCTAGATCTTCAGAGATTTCTGAAGACGAAACGGCGGGGCCTGTTGCTTCCATAGGGACATTTTCTTGGATGCTTTCTCCACACGTCTTAATTCTCTTTCCATTGGTAGACTCCTGAGCAGCCTCTTCGCTTTCACACGGCTTCTTCCTCTTCGCTTCGTCTGTGCCTAAAGATGAACAGCAGAAAGTTAAAATTATGCCGAAAATTGAATTATGAAAGACAGTTCGTAGTCGGATGAACAAGATAAACAACTGCCTCCTTTCTCCTACAACACTGACTGACGTATTTCTTTGGTAAGAATATTTTATGAGATTTGCGTAGTTACTGGATCGCTGACGTTTTCACAAAAAGACAACTTCTCGACAAAGTCTTGATTCAAGGACACCTCGGGCAAAGCAAGTTATTTTACTAAATTGCAATTTGTCTTCATGGGCGTTATCATCTGAAGTCTTCGGTGGAAGTTAAAGCTGTCGATGTATTTTAAATTGTGACTTGATTCAACATATTGACTTCTAAGACGTAGCATGAGTGACCGTCAACACTAAATGTGAGTGTACCGCTTTCATCCGAGGCCATCAAAGATGCAATCGAGAACGCAGTGGCTTTTGAGGAGAGATGCGACTGCGTGTTGCATTCAGCCATACTGGTTTTACTTCTGTATACAGTTTTCGACACCATTCATCTCACCCACGGTTGTCTCAAAACAAGTTATAAACAGCTATTAGAGAAACTGTTGATGGGATCGCGACTTATTCTTTGTATAAGCCAATCAAAATTTGAGGTTATGATGCATGTGAAATTGAACACTGTCAAGGAATAGTCGCTAAATACTCACGGCAAACATTTGTTTGTGGGTGGCAGGAAAGTGGTTTGAATTGAACGTTTTGTGGTCCAAATGGTTCTATTCCAACGTGAATGGTATATTTTGAAGTCCTTGGATGTTCGTGTAGCGTGTACAATAGAATCACGCTTATACCAAAATAGGTCTAGACAATTTGACATTGAGAATTCGTTATCGTACTTTTCCATCACCTCCGATGACCTATGCTGTTGGACAAGGAGGTAACAAAGTACAGGATAGACTAACCCTAACCGCACTTCTGCGAGAGTATTCTGCCTCGACAAACTTGCAAAGACATACATTAAATAAAGTAAAAAAAGTTGAATCAGTACCATCATAGTGATCTTCGTGAGAGCCTGTGCACACCCATTTTGAAACACACATTCAAATAAAGAGATAAAGAAAAGAACTGGAACATTCCACGAAGCTTAGCTTGCAGTGGCCATGAACTCCAGTAATACCGTCTTAATGCATTTTGACTATTGTAGTGTTCAAACACATCCGGTAGATATTCTCTTTGGTACTCTCCCTGACAAATCATGTTTATTTTGCCGTTATCAAGAAATAAAGCCTATCGGCAATACGATTGTCTACCCACTACTTCGGCATCACGACACTTGACAGCATTTTGGCTCCCTGTAAAAGCTGAAATCTCTTCTGCCTTTGAAAAACCACATAAATGGAGTTTGTTTAGCCACGCAGTTCTTGGAGGACTAGATAATGAGAAAGGGGGACATCGTAAAACCAACCTGCACTGTACTCTGTGTTCACCAGTTCTGGACTGATCCAGTAATGGCATGTCACTGATCATGCTTCTGTGAACGAGCAATAAGAAATAATTCCAATACAATTGACAATCAGAGTTTATCAACACCTTCCGCAAATACGACCATTACGTCCTCAAAGTAAGGAACGTAATCTTCCGTGGCTTCAGAACTTCAGTTGTGAACCTCCGCTCAGTGCCCAGCCACGAGTTTGCCACCGGTGGGTTAAATGGCATAGCTGAATCACTGACACTTTTCGCAAGCATTGAGCAGATCCTATTTGTCACCTTGTAAGTTAAGTTCCTGATATGGACAAAGAGTTCACGTAAAGGAAGAACAGAAACGTGTTGACAACATAATACATGGTTTGTTTACGGACATCTGCTGTTAGAGATATCGACAGACTGATAAATCAGTAGCATTTCCGATTCAAGGTTTGGTCGAATACCGCCATGCTGTATAAGTGTGTCAGTGGAGACAAGAGATTGGGGCCGTACGCAATCCACAATATTAAGAAAAAAATCTCTCTCTTTTGGTCTGCAATATAACTCTGCTCGTGACCGTTTATAAGTTATCTTTGTATCACTCTCATTAAAAAAAAGTTGGAATGTTATCTTCGTTGCTTTTATGGAATCACCACAGAGATATGATAATTAATACGTCCTTGTCAAATGCTAGGAATTTTGCCGGTAGTTTCCTATTTGACTGCATCTGATAAGCACAAACTGCAATAAGGGAAGTTGTTCACACAAAAAAGCAGCAACTTGGACTTCCCCAACGTGTTAATCCAAAAAATCCTTTTAAAATCAAATCACTTTATCCAAAGCCATAGGTTGAAGCGCGATAAGACATTGGGTGGCGACATATTTAAAATACTTTCCCGAGGCAATGTCCAAAAGCCATGTTATCTTTATTTTTCGGCGAAAGAAAGTGACAAGCTCGGAAACACTCGCAGTGATTAGTGACTTTGAATCTGCGGTTGACACGTTGTTCTCCTTGGATCATCAGTGCTCAGATCATATCCTTTTGGTTGTATTGTAGTGTTCCGCGGCAGGTTGACGCAAAAGCGCAGTGCTCCATTTTGACCATTTTCCGGTCATTGAGACCAATCTTCTCCTACGATTATCCCAGGGTCTGCATTGCAAATTCGAGAAACAAACAGTAACAACGCTTTAAAATAACATTTATTTTGGATAGTCTAAGCGCAAGGCCACTTAGCGAAATCGGCTTAACTTATTAGTATTCCTCGCGTCTAAAGTTGCAAATTAATGTGGAATTTATGTCATACATAACCATTGTAACTGAAAAAAGATATGTGTGCGACAAGTACTTTTATCGGACATAGAGGGTCAGTGTTTACTGTCCTGAGTGTGCCTTTAGTGTTCAAGCGAAGGCATGCACTTTGTAGCGCATCAATTTCACTGTGGGAAAAATTAATTCATTTAAATAAATAAAACTAAATAGCACATAAATAAATTAACACTTAAACACGCCAAATAAGACGTGAAAAAACTATTTATTAATAATAGCACATATATTGACGCTTAAATATTTTGAGTCTTAACGAATGACTCGCCTTTACCTTAGCTAGAGTATGACTTAGTTGACATTATGATTAGAAAAAAAAATGTCGACGTTGTCTTTCGTGATGTTTAGAGTGACCTTATGGCAAGTACTTGGCAGGCAGCTATCTAGAAACAGCTTGTAGCGAAAATGTCTCTTTTTTAAAAAAAACGAGAAATGGCTAACATAGGTTTGCAAGATATCGAAAAATGAAGAAGTTGAAGAGCAGGCGCTTTAAGAGCAGCAAAGCACCATAATTATTATTTGTGTAATTTCGTGATCTTAAAGGACGCACTGATTGTGCGGCACTGAATTGTGCGCGAAGTATAGAGCTCCCGAGAAATCCCATATAGACAATAGACGGTGGATTATATTTTAGACCTTTTGAAAATTATCAATAACTGACTGAACAAAAATGTGCTTTGTATGAGTCGAGACTAAGGACAGAGAGTTTTTAAGCAAAATTGAAAAAGGGAACGCACTTTCTCAGCGGTTGTGTTCAAAATGCAATAAGGCCCCTTCGCGCCTCCTGGTAAGTACTCCGACTCATCCCATGCTGTCTATATAGTTAGTTAGTCATAGCTGGGCGAAATTGTGATGGCCTTTGAAATCGCATGGAGAGAAAAACAAGTTTGCAAAATAAGTTTGCTTTAAAAAAGCCAAACCAAACAAGCAAATAAACAAATAACGCAATTTTCCCCTCGAGAGCCTTCAAATATCACGAATGAACTTGTTCATACTGTGGTAACAGGTTTTGAGTATACCTCAGCCAGAGTGGAACAAACCACTAACTGCAGCCACAAACTATTGCACTGTCAGAGCATTGTTCGTTGTTCTGGGATTTCATACGCGACCATCTGTTTTCTGTTGTTAGTTGACTTGTTTGATATCTGGCCTTGTTGGGCTTTGCGCTCTTATCAGCACATCTCAGCCGTTGGTAACATCATCACTGCTTCTCCCCCCATGTCAAGGGGTTATCGCTCTATCTTTCTGCCTTCTGTTCACAGCTTATATTAAGATCATTTTACCAGATTAATTAGAGGGATTATCTGTCAGAACATTCGATTGGGCTTGTTTATAGACCGCGACACTTTCAGCTGTTGTTACCGTCTGCATCGATGACGGTATCAGTATCCAACAGCGAACTTTCTGCTCGAGCAAAACTAAATCGTTACGACACCTTCCAGATTACATTTTACTACCGGCTAACTTCGTAAGCTAACAATTCTTCTGCCACTCAACACTTGATAACAATTTGCGTTGGTGTCAGTGAAGGTGCTGACAGTATTCGATGCTTATATTGCAGAGGCGCATTTAAGTCGAAGATCAACGTATTGTGAATGTACTTGAAATAGAATCCCTGCTGGACTAGTTAAGCTAATGCTAAGTCAACAAGGGAGGCAGGTCTCTTCGCACAAAGGGGCTCTCCAAATACAGCGATAACTGAGCAGATATAGAATAAAAGGCGGCAAAGCTAAGAATACTTGACTGAAAAACATGTGTATGAAAATAATTGAGACAAAAATATTTTCACCTTGAGTTTGGATGATTTATTTTGTTTACCCTGATTGTAAAACGTTTCAGTTGAATTATGTCTGCAATCAGTCCTGTTGCCCCTTCGTCTCCCAATGCAAACTGTAAGCTCGGAGACTACGAAGCACGGCTCCAACGAAACCGGGGTTTTGCCAAAAGTTTGAAATTGAATGCCTGCCAACGGAGGAATTTCTAACAAGGGAGGCAGTTCTTTTCGCACGCGCAGTGATGGACTTCCCAAATACGGTAATAACTTATCAGAAACAGAATGAAAACCTTCAGCTTTTTGGGAACGTTGGACTAACGCTCTGCATGATGCTCAAAGGTTTTACTTTCCTTTCACAGAACTGATGTTCTGAAAGTCCTTGTAAAATGGTTATAACTTTCCAATCTAACAGTGACGATCTTTACTGTGATGTTATATGAAGCCGCTGAAAAATGGCTATAGTGTTTAGTCCCTTAACTAGAACAAGTTCAAACTGGCAAGAGATACATACAAAGCAATCAAGCCAACGAGGGTACTAGTAAAAAGAAAGCTAAGTGATTATGTAATCCATGGCATGAAAGAGCTTTGCATTTGTATTGCGCTCAGCTTTGTCAATCTCTAACTCCCACATTTCACGGTCGACATAAACAGGCTCGTGTTTTGGTCAGTGTAATAAAATGTTTATTACCCTTCTAAGCAAATATTAATCCTGCAATTTAGTAAACGGCTAAGCCGGACAAAATGACTCCCGTCTAACCAGCTTTGTGCTCTATAGTTACTTGTACTTTGGAACTGCTATAAAGAATAGAAAGGGCAGTGTCATCTATCAGATCTATTTTTAGTTTCATTTTGAATAGCAGAAACATCATCAAATTAGTGATCCAGTTTTGTTAAAAATACCATAGTACTACACTGCGAGAAACTGGTGTTGACTATCTTTGCCTGTGGGTGGCAAAGTTGTTTAGGGGACGTACGTTGAAAACTGAAAAAATATTGAAAAATTAGATTACGCTCTACCTATGTATTTTACGCAAATGTCTTTGAAGTGATCGTGGTTGTCTCTTCCATGGAAAAATCATTCAAAGATATTCCTCGTAAATCTCTAAGAGTACTTTCACAGTTTGAAACAGGTACTTTCACTGTCGAATAATTGTTTAATTTCTACCAGGTACAGCAGCATTAACATTGACAATTAAGTCCTTTTCCGTTTTCTCTATTTATTTATTTATTTATGGTGGATGCTCTCCCATTGAAGTTTTCCAATACTGGGCCATCGTACTTATGAGAGAATTTCATTCCGCTTTGTTTGCTCAGTATCGCTTTTATTACTGCAGATCTTTCCATGAAATCAGAGTCAGTTATACAGTTTAATTTCTCTTCACAACTCTCTTCTTTACATACCTAGGGTCTAATAATTACATCCGATTCGAAAGCAATAAATATGTCACGTTTTGATTTGAAAACTTAACTTTGCTATTAAAAAAAATCGACAACAATCATATGCATTGGCTCTTCAGTTGTTTTCCTATGTTAAATATAATTTTTTACAAATATGTGATACTGAAAAACAGCAAAACTTAAAGAAATAAAGAGAAGAATTAGAAAATAAAAGGTTACCGTTCATCCACAAGAATATTGGTCTATAAGACCTACCGCTCCGCTCAAAAAGAGAAGTCTTTGTGCTCGAAATGCGAACATGTGATTATGAGGTATATTAAATTTAATAAAGCAATATTGTTTTAAAGAGTTAGTTTTTCTATTTACAACTAATATAATATAGTTTTGTTTACTGTAGATTTGTAATGGAGAAATGTGCTGCAATTGCGGTCAACCTGTTTTAACCTGGCATGCTCGTTTCATGATTTTCGTCGTTAGACAGACAAACTAAACGTGCCAGTATGCATGGCTCAGATCAAGATGTTGCCAACTAGAAAATTAATGATAGTCACTTCGAGTTGACTGGATGTAGTTTCTGCATGACGTTCCAGAATTTGCCAGATCTCGCAAAGTTGACTACGCCGGCTCTTGGCCCAATTTGCACTTTATCTTTTTTCTTTAAAGCTATTTGATTCCTAGAGAAATATATAACGTTTAAAAGAACGGGAGCGTTGGACTTGGAAAGTCTCCGTGAACACTGTAAGGCGGTAGTGAAGATGCATCTAGCGGTCCAACTGGTTTAGGCGAAGCAAACGTAGGCGACAGCAGATTTGGTAATCGCTGTTGGCGGTACGCGCTGAGGACACCAGCGAACGGTAATCTTGGGAGAGTCGGTGATGGGGGTGGAAGACAACCTTAAAAAAAGCAAGACATAAAATAGCATGTTACGAAATATCTTGTACAGGAAGAGGAAACCGCTGAGGTTTGTGTGCCCACGCAAGTTAAGATGTTTAGCCCTGAGTAAAGGGACCGACGAACAACAGTGCCAAAGGTACACGAGCTCATTGAGGAAGGCTTACATTTCAGATGAAGCTTCTTTTAGACTATTATGTAATTCATGTAGTTCATACCATATGGCAAGAAATGCAAAATTCCGGACAAGTTCTGTTAGAAATCCGAAAGTCCACACATAGGCAATAGGCAGCTTTGTCATAAAGGGAACTTCTCAAATTTAGACGAAGATTTGGGATAGTAAATTGTAAATCGCGTAGGCAAATAATAAAAGTTTCGTATAGTTGTTATAACTTTAGAAATACCATTGATACAATTCACAACACCGTTGTCATAACACCATTGTCATAACTAGTTTATGCAGCGCTAGCATTCCCGAAGTTTCGACTGCCAGAGGAAACGCGTTTGAGAGCTCCTATCACTGTGTACCATATTAGAATCGAGTAGAACTCGAAAGTGTTAGTTTAGACATTTCAATTTCGAACATTTCACGCGCGTAATCCATTGTTTACTGTCTTGCTTATTTGAGAGAACATATACATTTGTAACCGCGTGCAGCGAGGAACAACTTTCGTCCAAAAATAGTATAATTCTTCTCGCTGTTTTTATAGCAGGAATCAGTTTTCAAACTTCGTGGGATCCATTTCGCTTGGATCTCGAGAAAGCGATGTAGCATCACGAAACAAGTTGAATGCAAGGGCAATACTAAATGAAGTACTTTTTTGCCCAGTTTCTGATACAGAAATATGCACTGGCAAAAAATAATAAACGTTCAAAAATTACTTGTAAAGAAATACTACTATCTTCAAGACGAACCACCTTGTATTTACCTAGTTTAAGTGGCATGACAATTCCCTGTGCTATTTTTTCTTCAGTTGTTACAACACAAGTACCCTATTTGCCCTTGTAAATTGGACCTACGACGTTACCTTGACTTCTTCTCACAATTCATGTTTAGTTTCAATTGTCGGAACAATTGCTAGATAGGTTGATAACATACTTGCTAAGATCTGTTGTGTTCACGACAACGCCGACATGAATTGTAGCATCCTCAGACATGTTTGTCCTCGCTGGTTTCCGACTAAATGGCTCAAGTATATATCTTTCATTGTATCGGCAGACGGCGCCCATTGTAAGGAGATTGCGGCTAGAAAAGAAAAGCTCATCTATTTTACTTCGTTTAATTCACTTGAAGCCACCCATACAGGTGTCAGCTTCTTGCGCAATTCAACAGTAACTTACGGAGGACTCAGTTTTCTTAATTTACTGCACCGCAAACGTTACAAAATGTTCTCTTCCTCAGCCGCATACTATCAGCTACTATCGTGGGTTGACCATTTTCGCCGTAGGTTCCAGGTGTATAATCTTAAAAGCGATAGTCACCTGACTGAAAGAAAGACCCTTTGTCTTGAGATCTGCATCCCATCTTTGGTACCTGGTATCTGCTGTTGACGACGCCCATTTGAGGAAAAAGAGAGAAAGGCATAGAAGAATAAATTGGATCCGGAATCATAGCTCGTGGATGGTTATCGTGGAAACATTCCCTAAAAGAAAAAAAATAAACGTAACCTAACAGGTAAAATTCCATCACCAGACAATGGTTCAAGATGTATTTGCACTTAAAGAAACTTGGCCGGCCTTTTGCATGAACAGGTCTTATACCGCCCCGATGTCTCTACTGAATGAGTCACTGTATTAAAGATCCATTCGAGGGAAAAAGATTGGTCAAACTTCATCTGCTTCATGATTTGAAAGTTGCAAAAAAATAAATCAATAAAAAATGGCTAAAGTGCCACAAATTTTGACCAGCTTGCCAAACTGAAGACAATTCATTTTGACTTTACCTTGAAACCGAAAAAGTGCCGTAATACATGCTTGTTTTGGGAAGAATAGCTTTGGGTGGCACTACGGAAAGTCGTACCTTTTACCCTGCATTGTAACTGCTTGCTAGCCAAGTCAGTCCGATTCAATCCCACTGGCCCAAATTAAACTTTGCATGAGTGGTTTGGGTTTTAGGGCGAGTCCTGAGAAGTGTTACTCGATCAACTAAAACTCTCCAGACAGTGCTTCGCGCTGGTGCTGTTTGTTTTACTGAGCAGTTATGAAAACGAGAGTCGGTATAATTGTTTTTTGGTTTACGTTTTACCAAACGACACCTACCTTTCCACTGGAATAAGACGTGATGAGTCCCGGAAACCTTTGGCAAATGGATTGCTGTCTATTTTTAATCTTGTGATCTGAAAAGAACGGAACACAAAAAAGGAACTGTAGTAGTTATCAAAGTTATCAATTCAGCTAACGAATCACGGAAAACGGAATGAATAGCTTGGATTGAAAAAGGTCTTGTGGTCCTGTGGTCTCTCCATGTATCCGTTTCTCGACAGTTTTATTTAGTTCGATAGTCGTTTCCGATCACGATCCAAAACTGTTCGCTAGTTAAACGTTTCGAATGAGAGGAAAAAGCTGCCTTATTCTGATTGTTAAAACCTTATTAAAGAGGGCACGTTTAGAAGAAATTAGAGAGGTCTGAGTAACAGCAAACATGTCATAATTTCAAGAAAGACACAAACTTGCTTTGTGATCCGATACATTGTCATGTTTCCTTTTGTTGTTATATGGCTAATTAACATTTTATGTAGCAGTATAAATTCAACTTTGTACTTTGTGTCGAAATATATTTCAAAATAAAAAATGTCGAGTCTTTTCTTAAAGTTATAGAGGCAATAGAAACAATTCCGTTATTTTCGAAGTAAAATCTTATTTTTAGTTATTCTTTGATCTAGATAAGTTCTTCTTAGTGGTATTCTTACTGCAGCTGCTGCAACGCAATAGGAAGAGAAAGTTCATTTTTATTCACAAAATAAGAATGTCCTTTGTTTTTGTTTTAAAATAGCAACCGTGGGAATTTAGAAGTCTTCCTATCTCCTTGAAAACAAATCCCAAGTTTGCATGCGTCTGTCCTAATTAAATGCTAATTAAATTAAAATAAAACCAAAGTATAACTTTGTATTATAGGGACATAAGCTAATCTTGGTTTGCCTGCGTCCTAAAAGAAAACAGGAAAAGATCTTTTTTAAGTGTCAAGTTTATTAGTTAAGTGAAAAGCTGAAAGATTTTTAAGACACTTGGCCTGAAGACCTTACTGCTTACCAGTTGATTCTGGTATGCCGTTACTCCAATAAAGTTCGTCTCGGGGAACGTGAATGTTTTCATCTCCTCCGACTTGAGATTGATTACAGAAGCTGTGTGGTCACGTTTTCGAATTATATGCACTCTTGGTTGATACTTATGCATGGAATTTAGTATGAGCTGAAAGGTTTAAGAACAGAACAAATCAACAAGCCAATATGGCGCAAACAACTAGACCAAGTAAAGACAACGCATATGGTTCCATATTTCGGGGTCTTAACGCTTACCTTACAACGAGTGGTTAATTAACATTATATTACTAAAAGATGTGTTTTTGGATCTTCGCAATTTCTAGAAGCAGAATGACTTAAGGGGTCGAATCACTTTCCATTATGTAAATCACTTTCCATTATGGTATGTACAAAACGTTATCAAAACAACTCTTATTTTTTTTCGTACTCAGTAATCTCGTATAGTAGCGGATCAAGGGGTATTGACCAACGCTTCTAAGGAAATAAGATTTCATTTTTGATTAATTACAAGAAACGCAAAGACAGAGAGCTGGAAAAGAGCTACTTTCTAGTAAAAAAAAAAGCAAGAGCGTCATGTCTAGACTTACATGGCCATTTCTGTCGCCATCGTTGTTGGTTAGTTTTACTTTCTCGAATGATATAATCTGCTTTAGCAGCTGTTCTCCTGTGAAAGGTGAATCTGGATGCATATACAGCCTAACTGGGGCTGGTGGGTCTGCTTTACCAGCTACAAGCCAAGTGGAGCGGTGGTAGGCGTATCTGTAGCGTTTGTCGTCCACGGGCACGATATCCATAAGAACCATGTAATTTGCCTTCGGGTCTACACCGTTCACAGAAATTCTCAATGTCGGAAACATACGTCTAGAAGGAAAGTGGTCCAAACAAAAATTAATGTTTAGGACAAAAGTGCAAAGGAAACTTTTTCGTGTTCGTGAAACATTCGCTTGTGTGTGTCTGGTAAATGAAATCATCTAGATTGAGCCTTTTAACATCAGTCATCGGGTGACAAATCAAAACTTTCCGTTCAGTAGTTTGTTTGCGTGAATCGGAGGTAATTTACACGAAGGTTGTCTCTGTTTATGCAAAGGTAAAGAAGCTGTTTACAAAACAGCTCCTTATCGTTTTAACAAGTTGGACTTCCGGCAGCGATTTATTAGTGGTTAGCGTAAGGATCTGTTGGTGGCAGGGCGCCGGGTACGGCGTTAAACGAGAACGCTTTTTCCAGGTTAGCGTGTTAACATTCCACTAGACGAATATTCCTAATGCTTCACACCTTCCAGCCTTGGTTATAATCATTTCAGTTCCCAATTCACTGAAACGTTCCCACAGCTCCTTCCCTTCCAGTTCTACCGTGATGTTCGTCAGATCGTCTTTGGGTGAGTTGTCAAACACTTCGCCGTCTTCGTCATCTGTGGTTATTTCGCTGGATGAAGACTTCATCCTCTTGGCCGGTGGCGGTTCCGCACTTTCATCATCTAAGAAACCGTCTTCCTTGTACTCAGGCGAAGCTGTTGAATCTAAATATCAAACCACAATTATAACGTGTACATCGCGATCAACGCACTGCGTTGCTTCTTTTGCGGATTGTTTTGAGCTCATGCTCTCGAAATTTGCGCCAATTTGTTATAAATTCTCAAAACGGATGACTTGGCTGATAAGTGTGTCAAATGTTATAGATTCGAGTCGAACTTTCTTACCCAGCTCGCTTTTACCATCTCTGGAAGACATCAATGAGGCTATGGAGAAAGCATTAGCCTTCATTGAGAGTGGAGATGAAGAGTCCATCGCGACTTGGTGTATACTTCACAGACGCTTGAGGCGTTTGTCGCACCCCTTTCACGCAAGCTGCTAAGTTCTTTGGCAAACAGGCAATAAACAGCAATTAATACTTTGATGACAGTCGTGGCATTTCTCAATGGGCCGAAGAACTGGGTCGAGACCTCATCCCAGAATAGCACATCAACTGCCACTTCATTTTGATACTCAACACGTCACATACGGAACTGATTTGAATTCAGGAGGCTATCGGTCAAACATATGCACAATTTTATTTGGATGTTATTGTCAGCACATTGTTCTTATAAGGAAAAGGACCTGCAGCAGTATATTTGTGAAAGATTAGACCACATTATCTTGTGTACGTAGTTGTTTATTTGTTTTTAATTTTGTTGAAAATCATACATCATTGACTTCCTTTCAATGAAATTGCTTAAAGGAGCGTTGATATTTTTCCCAAGATTAGAAGAAAAATTCTTTAAACTTTCTCTTTTAACACTGGAAATAACACTTTGCAAAGAGACTTCGCTAGAAAACTGAATTTGTGGCATGAAATGTTTGTGTTAAGCGTAGGTGAGAGCTAAGATTAGACCGCCCGCTCTCCTCGTTTGTTGAAAGGTTGTTGCACCAATTTGAAAGGTAGCAATCTGGTTTATCCTAAATCTTATGTACGTTAAGACAAACTTTTCAACGGCACCCTTTAGAAGGATCATCTCAGAAAAAATTGTACTCCTGTTGGACATCTTGGATGTATTTGTGATTGCACAGTCAGAGCAGCCGGAAAGATGTTCCGCATTAAACTCGTTGTGACCTTCACTGGAGATAACCACTTTACACTGTTTAAATGTTTGTTTGTTTGGTATGATAGTTGACTGATATTGCCAGCGCCTCCCAGATCAGTATATTTATTTAAAGATAGCACTAGATCAGTACAATTCAGTTCTTTTAATCCAAATTAGAGATTGGCGTTGCTCACAAGATTGGAAAAAATTGCTGTTTTTGAGAGTAAATCAAAACACCGAGCTTGTTTTCTCTATATGGATTATTTCCTTGATTTCTGTAAAACAAGTAGACGTAGTGCTCTTAGCAAAACGTTCTTTACTGATTGATTACGAAACAGTTCTCCCCAAAACTGGACAATAGATTTTTTTCTTGAAACAAAAGGGTGTCTTATCGACATCCGATGACAGAGCAAGGGCTGTTGACAAGGCGAAATTATTTTCCCACGCTTTTGAGCATTCTTTATCAGAGCCGAAGAAAGCACAGAGATGCCGACAAAATCCATTCAACACATTGAAAAGCTTCTGATTAGGCAAACTGGTCAAGACAAAGAGACATTTCATTTATTTTCGTGATGAGAACAAAGATCCTCACCAGATAGCACTAGCGACTCTTCACATCTGGATTTGTGGGGAATTCAGAAATTGCTCAGCTTCCTGAGGTGAGATTGTTTATCCAAGACGATGGCCTTTGTTAAGTCTCCTTGTCGAGGGAAATGCACACTCTAACAAACGCATTCCCTGGATTTTTCGTCGGATCTTAGCAGCTCTGTAAAAACCCCAACCACTAATTCGCCAAGGCAGAAAAGTCACACGTTCCTCTTGACCCACGTTAAATCTATCTTGGCGTACATGAAACCAAACACCTTTCACACCGTACACTTAATTAGCTTAATATACTGATAAGAATCTAGATAAGTGTCGCATTAACATGAATAGGAACTCATTATTTCATTATTTGAATGAGTATTCGGTTTCGGTCTGGTTCTTCAATGGGGCGCTCACGACATGCACAAGAAATGTAAGATTTTTGCGGCGAATCGTATATATTTACGACGATTTCGTTCGAAGACAGGTAAACGCCTTACGAATGTGGGTTGTTGCTGTTTGTTTCAAAGAATGCCATTTTAACAAACTATAGCGAAAATCGCAATGCGCGCTGTCCGGGATGACTTCATGATGTGTTTCAAAAATGACTTTCTTCGCCTTAAGCATCTGCGGGTGTAAACTATCGCCATATGTGTTCAAAAGCATAGACACTTCTTCGCTGTCTATCATCGCTCAATTAAGCTGTTTATTTATCAATCCTGCCATGCTTTCAAAGCCACAGGATCTTAAACCGCCCGGGACGAACGTAAGGTGGTATTCGGACTGTATTACACTGCGAAATTTAACTCGTGTCGGTAGAGAACCAACAGTATCATATGTCTATCCAGTTTATTTTGATATTTTGTAGTTTTCCATACGGCCACGAGTGTTTTCTTGATACCTAAGTCGCGCCAGCTCTCCAGTACGTAAACACTTCAAATTGAGATGTTTCAAAGCACGAAAATAATGAAATTAATAAGTGTCAATAAGGAAAGACGAAGAAACAACAAAACTTAACTGGGAAAACATACGGCTGGACTTTGATTGCCTTTTACCAGACGGGTTATTAACTTACTCTACAGGGTGCTGTGATCTGCTGTCAAAATATATCTAGAAACTACAAGATATTCGCCTGCCGATAAGAACATCTTTAAATCTTTGAGCTGATTGTTTTTGAAAATGACTTTAAAATATTATCAACAAGTCGAACTGCAAAAGATAGAGGATAATTGTCATTGATTTGATGAAAGCTGCAAATTAATGGTAACAGTTCGATTCTATCTTGTTTGTTCATGGCCACTGCTGTTTACCTATCGGCAGCCTGGTTTTACTGGTTAGATTTGTCCTGGTTAAAACTACCTCTTTCTCACAGTGCCAGGCTTTCAATCAGTTAATATATTGGTGCCCAGACTCCTTGGTGAGATACTGCATCAAGGAGAGAGGAATTATACATCTAGCAAGCTTTGTTCGCCTTTCTTAAAAACTATCTTGATATGGAAAAACATAAATCTAAATTCCAAGGAAGGTAACTCTTTAGGGTATTTTTTTTTTCTTTTTTTTAGCGATCACGTGATTCTCAATCATGTCAGGATTATGGCCCATCCATCCGTCAATCCAGGCATCCATCTGTCCGTCCGTCCATCCATCCATCTATCCCTTCTGAACATGGCTAGTGAAACGTTTAGAGCTGGATAGTTTAAAGCATACTTTTTCGTTTACATACTGCAATTCTCTGCGGTTCGTAAATGCAAAAACTACCTTGCCACCATTGCAGATTTTTTTCGCGGTTGTTTCGGTGTTGACATTTATTTAGAATGTACAGCTGTAACAGACTAAAGCTCTTAATAGAAATAGCGTGAATTATTTCCTCTTTGGCAATTGTTAAAAAAATGTGTAGAGTTATAACGACTCTGGTTTCCGGAAGCAAAATGGACCACGCTCAGACCACGAACCATATTTGGGTACTAGCTCTTGCTATTTGTAGCATTTCATTCATGTGTTGTCTACCAAAAAAGACCGCTAATCCACTCAGTCTCCTTGAGAAGGCCAAGCTCGATAAGCTCGTTGGAACATAGTGTACACACCTTCCTTTTTTCGAGTTTTGTTAGCACTGAATATCGTTTCGAAACAAACGAAGCAACTATTCAAATAAGTAGATAAGGCAAGCATAAGCTAATCTAGTCAAAAGTGGATAAAAGATATACATTTTTCAATCTGTTATCGTTCTTTGAAAGCAGATCACTTTCCCACGATGATCGTTTGCATGTAACCGGCAAAGCTTTGAGTACAGAACTACAAGATTTTCTTTCTAGGCGAAAATACCTTGAAAGTCTCAAATTCCTCTGGGCATTTCTTTTACCTGATCACTGATGGGTATAGGCATGTTTATTCAGATAACGTGTAAGCTTTCTCTCTCTCTCTCTCTGTTTTTGTTTTTACAACAAATCAGTGAGTATGGCGTTGGAGACAAACGTGGTTAACAAAGTGCCGACCAGTGCAGTGTGATCCGGGGTCAATGTACTGGTCTTGCCCAGTTAGCCTTGCTAATGTAAGTCTTGTTTAAAGGTGACCCGCGTTGTGTAGGCCTGTGTCATGTTAGCGTGAAAGATGCCAGTTCGCAGGTTGTATTTGACCCATGCGGGACCCGTACCTGAAAAACGAGTATCTCAAAAAAACATTATCTTGTCAGTTTTGCAAACGATTATCATTTATCATATATCAGTTTCCGGCGCAAACTGTGATGCGAGGTAAGGTCACGCCAACTTCTCGCAGGAGCCTGCAGCGATTGAAACGTTCACTTTGACATCGTTAGATAGTTTGTCCGGCGATGAACGCCCATGAATTGAGCTTATGTTGCGGACGTAGAAAACAATGAAAGGGTTGGTGACGGCAACCGTTTCGCGATCGTGCGTTGATGTCGGGCCTCCAATCCGGATCAGAAACCATGAATACGGGATTTATTTCCCCTCTTTTCCCTTCCAATATTGTTGTTGTTGCCACCCAACTCACGGTTTAAACAACGAATCTAAGGGTATTTCAAGGGTGGGATCAGGCGATAGATTTGCTGCACTGCCACGATCCCTTTCCGCCGCTAAATCGCCGGATGTGAACCATACCGTGATCGCTAAAGAAGCTTATTGGATGCTGAGCTCTTTGTGGCTAGCCTGGTCGGTTAATCTGTAAGGATATTTCCCCCGTAGTTGACCTGATGTTTAGACGTTTTACTTTACTGTCAGCAGTAAACACTTAGCTGCATTCTTCTATATTTTCCTTTCAACCAACGCCACATAAAACTCTATTCTGATGCATCATTCCTCGCTGCAGTTTTTCTGTCCCTCTAGTGCTTAGGGTGCACAACCAAGACAGCTGCTATATATAGCTTGCATAAGTGAAGCTATAAATAATATGTTGTTGCGATTTTAAAGTATATTTTCCCTCTTATATCCCCAAGCGCAGCAATATGTACCAAGATAACACTTGTTTTAATCCGCTGACCGCTCTTTCGCCCGCAAAGCCGATTGCCAACACCTTTGTGCCATCGTGCGACAATTAGCACAGTATTATCATAAGAAAAGGATATAACTTTGCCCACAGATTAAAAAGGAGAGGAAAGCGTAGTACAGAAAACCGACATCCGCTGTGTGACAAAACGTGATATGAAGCACAGGATTTCCATATATGGACCATTCGGTTTGTCATGTGGTTGATAAAGTATAATTAATGATGGATGCACCACCCACTGCGGTATTAAACTGTATGCATACAGTAGTGCTTATATAGAAGGGAGCTGGGGTGAATTTAAAAACTTTTAAATCACTTAAAACAATTACTCATGACAAATTTAACAGCTGGTAACATCTGTTAAGAATGTCTTGTGTATTTTTGTTTTCGATTCGGCTGATGACAGGTTGCCAATCTTATGGCCAAAACAAAATTTTTTCTGGCTTCCCAATTTATCAAAAACACTAAAATCTGGAAAACGTGTTAGCGTCGAAACAAAAGATCGGGTTGTCGCAAACTGATACAGTTTATAAAGAAAGAAATACTTTTTAAGGGCTATCGCCTCCTTTAAATAAAAAAGATCAAATCGTTTCCTAAGAATAAATAATCATTTGTTGGTATTTGACAGCTTTGTGGCCCACATTCTCACAATGTATTGTACTGTGCTAACAGCTAGACCGTACCATTCCGTTTGTTACCTTGTTACGGATTGTAGTGAGGGTTGTGGTTTAATTTGTCTTAGTTCGAAACAGCTTAATTTATTTTCACCTTTGTATCAGATTCATTACCCTAATAAAATAAAATTCAAGCTGGTTAAACAAATGCAAATAACAAACACTTGCTTATCACACGCAGTCCAGTAGCCAGGCGAATATTCCAGCGAATAACAGAAATTTGATTCTTGACATTTGTTCAAAGATAATTCATTATCAATACGATCTAGAAAAGACGTTGTTTGTAAAGCTGTAAACAAGATTTTAACCCTCATAGTTCCAAAGCCTTGGGAAACGAAGATAATCTTTGAGATGATGGTTTTGAATAGCGGTTTACAACCTTATATATCGATAAATTACTGAAATGCTGGTAATCGCCTTCAAAGATACAACAGATTGCTAAGAAGATTCTAGTAAGCAAGAAGGTAAAATGTATATCCATGCTGATAATTAAAACCTGAACTCCGATAATTGGTGTTTATGCTGTCTTCAAATTCAACACTTAACACTTCTTTTTTCAAGTTTGAACATTCTCAGACGATAAGTTATTGCTTTTGTGACATCAATATCAGAGTTTTGTTTCGATAAACAGAGACGCCATCACCATACGCTGTTGTCTTATCTCAGAATATCAGCCCGGTACAGTTTTCATCGTGCTTATTAAATCGGTATTTGCCGTGTCTGAGGTTATCGCCTGCTCTTAGGGCATTTTCAGTTCCAAGCAGAACAATCCAATATTAAGTCTTGTCTAAGTAAATCAACAAACATCACTTATTTTATTGCTTTTGCACAGACGTTCTTGAATACGCATTAACTCGAATAGTCTTTAACTCGTTCCTCGTCTTTCAGTCTGCGTATAATATTTCAGAGTATTCAGGAGGGATTCAGGAAGCTTTCTTTCTTATAGCCCTGCTCTACAGGCCTTATTTCAATGGTCATACTTTAGGATTTTATCAAGAAATCAAACTTTAGAAAGGCGTTTCCGGGCTCAAGTACAAGTGAAAAGGTTAAGGACTAAAAAAAAAATGAAAACAATTGCGTTCTTGTCCGCAATTCATGCATTCTACTCGCCAGGACAGCTAGCGAATATTATCGTGGATCGTGGCCACATTGTTTGTTCATCCACAGGGTCGCGATGATAAGGTATTACTGATTGGTAGCTTTGTAAGGTTTGAGTTTTTCTAATCTTATTTTACAGTAGTATTTGTATTAGTGGCCCTGAACCTGAATTTCAAATTCCCCTTAGAAATGGCCGCGCTATTTTAAACGGTTTAACATCTTTCTGAGCGTAAATTGAGTGAGCTCACTAAAGGGAAAATCGGTTAGTTTGTGAAGAACTCGTGTTCTTTTATTTATAAAAACACTTTGAACTAACAATCATTTGCGCAAACACAGGAATCAGTCTTTACGCCATGATGTGTCGAAGAAATTGCTAGAAATTACCTGTTATCTCTGACAACTTCCACGACAGGTCCAACTGGAAAGTCAGGTAAATAAAAATCAGGTTGTATTTCCACCTGTCTTGTGATTTTCCATTTATTACTTGGGAAGAAAAGGAAGTGTTTATTTAAATGACCACAAATTGAAGCAGTTGACGTCCGTTCAATTAAAAGCGAAACTGTTACTCTTACAACTAAGGGTCATATAACAATCATGGATAACTCGTTCTCGCATAAACTTTTGCCTTGAACCACTTTTGAAGTGCTTAGTTTTCATCTCGGTGCTTTTAGGTAAAAGTTGGGATACTTAGGGGCCTTGTAGTATTACGCCAGGCACGATGATTTTACACTCTGCTCTGTATCTCGTGATGTGCACAATGATTTTCGCGGTCGTTCCCATGTTGTTTACAAGCTGCTTTGTTCTTGTCATGGCATCTCCACTTAGTTAGCTACATCTCATAAACTGAGAAAACCGACTGACCACAGTTCAAGACAAAATTGTCTTTGTAAACAATCAATTGGTGCAACCAGTAAGAATGAACCGGCCCAACTGAAGCTGCAAGATAAATTTGTGTGAATATCAACTATCTGAAGAGGGTCGAGCCGAGACTGTAAATCTATCTGCATGCGACTTCTTTCATTTCAGGGACCATAGTCAGAAACCAATACTTTCCATTGTTTACCAAGGCACAATTTCTGAGCAACCAATCTTATAATCCGCCATTTACGTTCGGCGGCCATCGTCCTGAAATCCAGTTCTTACCTGCTCGAGGTCCATATGACACACTGCACAAGAATCTCTCGTAAGCAGTTATCTCCATTTAGGTAATGGAGAATATTGAGGTGTACAGAGAGATGTTCACCGTAAAGCCAAGAGGCGTTTTCCACTGAGCCACATAGCCTTAATTCTGACGTAAGTAATAAACATAAGTAAAGAAAGAGCTAGTTCTGAAATGCTTGTTATTTCCCAACAGAACCGTCAAATGTGAAGCCCAGTTAGCTATGATTCGTTTGGACCCGAAACTGAGCACACAACTCTAGGGAACAGTGGCATGACAACATCGGGTGTCCTTTATGAACCCAAGGAGAAGTCAAATCACGAATATAGGTCAATTCCAAAAGGTTCCGAATCGGTCTTCTTTGTGCGCATGCATGCTTTAAAAGTACGTGTTCCAAGTACTAACTTTGTGGCAACGTTTGCTGACCTTCGATTAAACCCGAAAAAGCGGCAGCATTGAAACCGAGCAGGTTGAAAATACGGCAAACGTGTATGCTTGTTACATGCAAGGCCCAAAGGATCTGGAGAAGGAACGTGTAGCAGTACCTCTCGGTAGTATTGGTGTGAGAAACAACTCAACTGGCATTATTATTTTTTTTAATATACGATCTGAGAACTTTGCGATTGGTAGTCGAGGGGCAACCAAGCTATGCCCGCTCATATTGAAGGAGAAGCATACGGGTGTAGAAAATTGGCGAGTGTAATGTTGACATGCAATGTAGTATTTTCGTGTACTTTAATAAGAACAGGAAATCACAGGAAGAAAACTGGGGAAAACTGTTCTTACTGGGCTAGACAAAATTCATCAAGAGAAAGCAGGACTTTCAGCTTATCAGCAAAGCAAGCTAGCTAATTTTATAAATCTGTTTTGCTGGGCCCTGCAAAGTAGCAGCATTCAAGGAACTCAAAATTTCTCGGTAAATCATCTAGCCAATGGACGAGTGATTCGAGCCAATGATTGAAATACCACTGGTTTCTCAAAATGTTACAACAGTGATCGATGTCTTTTTAAAAGCTCCGGCCTGAAAAACAAAATTGTTCTTTGCTTTCCCGGGGCATTATTAAATCACACTTCCTAAAATAACCCGAGAGGCGATTATGTTTGCGTACACAGAGGTTTGCTCACAGTTACTTTGGCAGTTTCATTGAAAGACGTACTAAGCAACATTGTCTTTGTCCTGTTACTGCATTAAACCTTTTTTCATTTTTAACGGGGACCGTGTCAAGTGGAATGAAAGGGCGGCCATTTTCGTTATCGAGAGCTATTAAACTAACCGCGTACGTTATTTTATTCCGAGTTTGAATAACCAATCAGAATAGGCGAAACCAGGATTTATTCATCGGTTTCGAATTCATAGTTCTTCCATGTGTATATTTTACAAAAGCATATCCTTAAAATGAAATAAAGGTTTTAAAACACACCCCAGTGCATCACTTATCACTTATATAGGGACATGATAACCTTTAGCGGTCAAAACATTGTCACGGCTTTCAAGTTCTTGATAATTTGGCAATGCCATGTCCTGCGATGCCTGGTTTCATATAACCCCCACCCCTCCCTCCATCCCTCAACTCTCCAGTCTCCACCCCCACAAGGGTTAGACAGTTATTCTTACGAATGTGGTTAAATTAAGCTCCTGTATTCGTGTAACAAAATTAGACTTATCCTTGTGTTTGTTCATTAACACGTCCAGAATAATTGATCTGATAATAACAGTGCAAATTGAAAGAGCTAAGCCATCTAATTTGTGGATGACAGTCCAAACGAGTACACGAGTTCCTGCAGGAGATAAATACGTGTATCTAATGAGATTCGAGGCCAAACGGCATTGTTTCAGCCCTATCTAAACTTAATAATTTTATTTCTGCGAGGCATGATGCCAGTACGATAATAAATTTCCAAGTGAACTGAAAAAATAAAACTAAACTAGTCATTAACACCCGCTGACGTTCATGAACTAAACTCACCAACCTGTTTTAACATTATTCAATCCAGGGTCAGTAGACATCCTCTCACGAAATCCAACTTAAACTGAGTTATGATATATTTAACTTTGTCAGAACACGATCAGAAATATTTCGCGACTCGGAAACTAAAAAATTCTATGTGCATGATTTCCGTGACCATTGGTTATACCTCGGCCTTGGCAAAGAAACTAATACCATGGATAAATCTATTACGCCGCGGATAAAATCTATCCTTCACCTGTAATCAAAAGATATCAATTTTATCCGATGAATAGAGATTTACTTTATAATCCATACGAGCTATACAACTACTCCAGTTACTGCCAAATAATCACTGGAAGGCAATACGTCTTAGTAGATCCTAATAATTAAAAAAAATAATGTTATTGTCACCTTTCAATGTTTGTTCCAGACTCATAGAAGCTGGAAGACGGATCTTTTGAAAGCTATTTTCCTTTAGTACCTTACGACTGCGAACACAAAGTAAACCGGCTCTTCAGTAGAACTCCGCTTTAGTGGACAGTGCTGTCGGAGCTGAGTACTTTATCAAGCATTTGCGCATTCCTCAATCGCCGTTGGACTGTATAGTCGCGAGAAAGGCAAACTAAATTATCTCTTAAAGAGATTATTATGCCCTACTTTTTAAGAGATTTATTTTTGTAATTGGTTTTGCCGGGGATTATGGTTATCCTCTAGGTTGATTATTGTACATGACTGGAATTTACATTCGAGGCATTCTCAGTAAGTAGCAATCAGTAACTGTATTTAGCAAGGTAATTAATTATGCTCTAATTAAAGGAACGAAATTTGTCATTGAATGACACGAAAGCTAGACGTTCAGACTCTAGCGCTTTTCTCCCACTAACTTATTAGCCTTTGTATCGTACTCACTGGGTTAACGCGTTACCTGGACTTTCCACCAGAAATAGTTCGTTCTAAAAAGTGCTTGTTTCTGAAAGCCGCCAAGAGCCGACTGCCTTAAAAATACTTCATGGTCTAAATATAATATATATTATTATTTACCTGTCTTACATGTTTTTGTCGATATACCGTAGTATTTTCATTTTCTTTTTACATTCTTTAATTTCGACGGTTTTACAAGCAATATGCATGTACACTCAACATAATGGTGATCTTCTCGTAAAGCCGCCAAGGAGCTTGCTTATGATTATATTCCCTGCCATTAACTGATAAAAATGTACTTATAAGACCGAAAGTTGATCTCTTCTCTAAATGGTTGGACTGGACACGAAATGTACCCTTCATATGTAGTAAATTCCCTTTACTCTCGGATGCAAGCTCGTTCGAGGATTTTCTTATGTAGCAACCTTAATTACATGTAGTTTATTTCGTAGGGCTTGCAATGAAGTGAGAGATTATCCCGTTATTGTATGATTTATCACATGAATTATTTCAATATCACCAATTAGATGCAATCAACAGATATTTTTAAAGAAAGATTGAGCAACTATAAGTAATTATCAGTTTAGTATCTAAGACACTGGGGACTGAAAACTTGAAAATATGGGTTGAAAGTCCAGTGGCTTCTTGGCCACGGTAGCCGAGACCAGTTCAGCTTCTATTAATGTTTATGGCTTGAAAAATAAGAATTGTCGCTAAATATTATGGCGTGGTCATAGAAGCGTGTTTTAATTTTCTTTCTCCAGCCAGCATTTGAGCTGAAAAGAGATTCTAATAAAGGACGTAGGAACTAAAAGAAACTAAAAAAATACAGGTGTAAATCATAGTTATTTTACCTCGGCATTTTATTTTAGTCTGGTTTTCAGAGCGGGAAGAAAAGCTGCGTAATAACAATTTCGCCAAATTAAAGTAATTTTTGAAAGCATTTGTGAAAAGAATGCGTGACCAGGCTTGACCGGGATTGCAGGAAAAGTGGAGAAATCGACGCGTGTGCAATTCAAACATTGATGCAATATTTTCGGATTTCCATTCAGAACTTTTCAGAACCAAACGTTTTACGACTGCTGTCTAAGAACAAAGAAGACTCTGGGCATGAGATTGCCTTGAGATTTAACATTGATCAGTTTTGTTCTTTGATGGTAAGTATTCAAATTGTAGGAAAGTTGCATTCGATATTTACTTTTTAAAAATGAAATTTAGAAATAGCTAACAGTTCCTACCATCTCGGTGTAGGTTTCAATCGGAAGCGTGTGATCAGGTGTATGGTTTGTCTGTACGTCGTTGCTATGTTAAACAAAAACTTCACTCCTATCCACAAGTGGAGATTATCGCAAATCTCAGGAAGCAGGTTGGGATTATCGTTGTTGCCAGTCAGAGGGTACGCTAACCGATTAGGA
The DNA here is from genome assembly GCA_016490735.1 of Pachyseris speciosa. Taxonomy (NCBI): domain Eukaryota; kingdom Metazoa; phylum Cnidaria; class Anthozoa; order Scleractinia; family Pachyseridae; genus Pachyseris; species Pachyseris speciosa. The sequence continues at coordinate 356,540 of JAEMWC010000270.1, forward strand.
AACATGGGCAGACAGATGATTTGACACTTGTTCCTGATGATGCGCTTCCGCTCAGGCTGTTAAAAAGTCGGTCAATGCCAACAAAAACAGTCCTTTTCATTACTTCATGATCACCCAGCTGATCATAACTTCCAAAGTTAAATAAAGTCTGGGTTGTAAACAATCGGCAATGCGACTGACCCTCCGCGACCAGAATGATCGAAACACATCAGCTGCCATTAGTGTATCTACAGGTGCAAGAACTGTTGTACTAATCAGTGAAATTGAAAGTACTACTTCAGGAATGTCGTAAATGAACAGCAGGGATGCTAAGAGTAGGAACGTGACAATAGCCACAAGAAGTGGGGGTAAATTCTTAGCTACACGCAATATCCGATGGTTATCAAGTGTCTGCAACTTTTTTTCCTCTACCGCATTCCACTAACCCATTTTTTATTCTATTTTTTTTCGGTAAACAGGAACGCAAGAGCTTAATTTGGAGGGGATACTAAATTGCGGCATGTGCTATTTAACCATAAGGAAAGTTGCTGTTGTTTGATAGTTTGTCTTCCTAACTCTGAAACATTATGGTAGCTGACTTAAATTTAACCTTTATTTTTCGTTTACTATAATAGGCTACTATGATTATTAATTTAGGTCTGGAACAGACCCGGTATTGTCGCTGTGGTTTTGCTTCTTTAAGTTATTTTAAACCATCCACCCCCAGGGGCAAGCTTAAGTGATATGAGCCAAGGTGGTTCTAACTTACTCGAAAGATGGCTGCCTAACTTTGGTCTTTTAATAAATGCATTACTTTTATTTATTATTTTTTTTCAGGCTTTATTTTCACTTCTGCTTAAGTAGTGTTCATAACTGCGATGATCATTCACATATTCATTCCTCAATCCACAGTTCAAATATATGATTTTCGTATCTTCGTTCTCATTATTCATCACTCACGGGTATGTTACGAAACAACAAAATGACCAGCTCCCAGTTGGCTTGTTAGCTCAGTTAGTAGAGCACTGCACCGGTATCGCAGAGGTCGTGGGTTCGATTCCCGTTAAGCCTGAAGTTTTTTCAGGCTTCATTTTCACTACTGCTTAAGCAGTGTTCATAATTACGATGATCATTCACATATGCATTACTTTTCCATGGTACGGTCTCTTTTCACTGTGCTATTGTATTTACCATTCAGAAAAAAAAAGATAACACTGAACAGTATTTTCTGGACAATCATTGCCGTTTGAATGTGCTGCACTATGAGTCTGCGAATGATGTCCATAGTCTAGCTTTCAAATACAGGCTATTGGACGGTATCTTCTTATGGTGCTGCTTCTTCTGTGCTCTACAGGGTGTCTATAGAAAAAATTGTAAAAGTGTGACCATGTTCACAAGATGATTACCCAGGACAACATGGTCAGGTGTGTGTTCAAATGAACGCTGTCGTTGCCTTTACGTACAGTATTCTGTACTGTACAAGACAGTTATATGAAAGAATCTTCAGTGTGACCATTCAAATGAGAACCAGTAAACAGAATTATTGGTTGGTGCTATTAATCGTTATTTTGCCAAACGGTATCTGGAATGTTTTTTTCTTTTGTTTGACTGACCTATTGGGGCGTTCTTGGAATCCATCACGAAAGTTCAAGAGAGAACATCCCGTACGTAAGGGATGTCAGCAACACATTTACACCTCAACCGCATTACCCGTTTCAGCCGATTATCACGTTGGCCAACACATCCTCACTTACATTTGGTTGTTTTCAAAACACTCTATGTTAGAAAAACAATGGTCATTTCCTCCTCAATCAGGAATACAGACAAAACTACCATGATAGTACTGACAACTAATAATAGACAACCACTCAACTTGAGCTGAAACACAAAAACAAAGCCAAAAGACACTGCGGCATGCGAAGTTAATTGAAGCATGTCTGATCCGCAGCATTTTGTGTCTGAAACCCATAAAATCTTTTCCGCTTTTCAAAACAATTTACTTACATTGCATAGAAGATTATCTTTCTATTGTTATTACATGTTATAGAACTAAACGTTGGAAATAGGATAACACAACCGGGCAACAAAAGTCAATCGAGTGAACGTAACACAGTCACACTTACGGAATAATGGATTTCCAGTTTCCACTGTACAGTTCCAATTTGTAGTGCTTTCAATAACGCACAGACTTTATTTTTTTTTAGGCCACAACGGGCTGACAGCACAAAAGAGAGCAAGGATTTATTTTCACTAGAATGGTACAAAAGTACAGAACTTGAAAACATTGACGCAGCTGAGCTTGCAATTATAAGCTACAAGGATACGTTTCTGTGTACTGACTAATGCATTATCACCTCAGTGTCGATAAGACCTGCAAAAAAATAGTGTGCTTATATTAATTCAGTCCGTGTTCATGTTGCACAAGTTCAAGCTTTTAAGATTAAATTCTTGTGTAGTAGAGAAAAACTAACCTGAGTTCGTTCACTATTGGGTGAGATTGGACGATAGCCTGTGAAGGTGCCTCTGGCAGCCGCTATCAGTCCAATTTGATCTCACCCACTCACCAAACCCACGCATGAATGTGAAAGACAGATGAGAGATAGAGATAGATCACCACACCGGGAACTACGTCCCCTACTCTTTTTCGAACAGTGTGTGGGTTCTTTAACGTCCCATCGAACTGCTGAAATCAAACAGCAGCTCACATCATGTACACTCTGCTTTATCGAAGAGTTTACTAATTTTGGGAACAGATCCCCACTACATTTTCACTACCTACTTCTTACCATAAGTGGGCTGAGTTTGTTAGTTCTCTACTCTGCTCCGAGAGGTTTTCCTCCGGATACTCTGACTTCCCCCAAAACCAACATTTGATTTGATGTGATTCTACCTGATTTAGATTTGATCTGATGTAGTCTCCTTAATTAGCAGAGCATCTGTGCCCGTCTAGAAAGATTTGAGACATATTATGCTTGATTATTATATTTATTATTATTATTATTGTTATTATTATTATTATTATTATTATTATTATTATTATTATTATTGTGGCTATAAAGCCACTGCTCATGCAGGAAATAATACAGAACATCGGGCCACTGCCTGTGGCCTAGGATACCCTGTACCGTCAGATCATACCATAACCATCAAGCCTGTCCTTAAGGTCCAGCACTTTTCTCGTGATTTTCTCTGTTCCCAGCAAACACACCCGCTTCAGGAGTTCCATGGGGTAGATGGAATTATTATTATTATTATTATTATTATTATTATTATTATTATTAACGGTTGGCTTATCACTTATTTATTTGAGTTGTATGAGTCCATACTAAACCAATCCGGTTGCCTAAAGAACAAAATTTTCCGCCAGAATTGCTCAAAGAAAAGACAAAACGGTGTCACCTATAGTTATTTTGAAATGTTAGTTGGCTCGCTTTTGCGCATTCGACCAAGTCACAGCTATAGAGAACTGGTTTGAGTGTTTTTCGATAAATTTTTTATGAGTTAATTAGGCCGTTTAGGACCTTGGAAACCTAAGGATCAATGTCTAATACAGGCCGTATTATTGGAGTTCGAATTCACACTAACGAAACATATGGCCGGTTGGGGCCGCATGGCTTTGCACGATTGTCTAATCTTCATAATTCTTAAAACCCTGATTATAACCCTACGCAAGGTTATGTATGCAACGGGTTTAGGGGCCTTATAATCGGGGAAATTTAAACCGTGTCATTCTGTCCAGGGGATTTGCCTTTGATACTGGATTCCTTCCTTCCTGCCATGTTCTTTGAGGCACGTTTGCTTTCTTGGTTGATTATTTTAGTTCTGTGTTTAGTATGTACAAAAGGGCAAGAGGTTCAAGAGAACAGCTGGGCTTATGCCTGGGAGGTTTAGAATCTGGATTATAATTGTTGCTAGATTAAAGCCAGTGGTTACGCTGTTAGCTGAGGGCTTACAATGGATCAGTCGTTACCGTCGGCAGCTCTCATGCGGCCAAATTGGGTGAAAGGAAAAAGTAATCGAACGATCGATCTAAATTTACAAAAAAAAAAGATCATTCTCATAAGCATTTTTCCGTGCATCCAAAGAAGCAGCAAGGCACTAGAACCGTTTCCCGAGTTTTTTTCCTAACGAGATTGTTTGTGGAAATCATTCTTCAAGCGATATTCATAACTACAGCCACGTTCACCATGCAGACATGACGCTACCTCGTCTCAGGAAACCTGGGAAAGAGTCAAGTCACCTAGCCATAGAATGAAGTCCTATCTTTTGTGAAACTTCATATTTCATTAAAAGAGATATCAAGAAAGTGTTTGGTATTTGAATTCTGGCGTCAGAGAGACGGGGGTTACTGATCACATCACCATAGCAAAAAATAAAACAGAAGCAGAGGTGAACGCGAGAGGCAGCGAAAACAAAACCTTCTGTGTTATTATTCCGTTTCAGGTGAAAAGCGGGTTCAGTCGTAAGAAAGTGCTGATCCTAGTGATGAAGATAGGTGAACAAAGTTTCATTTTGTTTTAATAATTTCAACAGCGTCACCTTTTTTGAATGCAAATTCTTGATGGAGTGTCTAGTTAATGGATTAGTAAACACAAAGACAGATGAATTCAGTGCCACTTGTCACCGATGATGCACTTTCGCTCTGGTTGTTAAAGAGTCAGTCATTGATAACAAAACCCGTCCTTTTCAAGTCTAAGCTCACCTTTGTGATCCTTATGTACAAAGTTTCATAGCTACTGGGTTCAAATCGGACATAAGTCTTCCATACACCTTATTCCAAAATGGCTGCCAATTCATTATTCTTTTGTTTGCATGCTAATTAGCCCTTTATGCCTCATTTTCACTTCCAAATTATTTTGTATTCTGTACATGTTGACGAGGCAAAGAGGGCTAATTAACATGCAAAGAAAAGAATAATAAATTGGCGGCCATTTTGGAATAAGGTGTATCATAGTCTTGTCCTTATAATTGAAACGGAGTACCAATCATTAGCTACTAACTGCACCAACTAGTACCAAATGGAGTGCTATGTTAATGCTAATATGAAAGTACTACTTCACGAAGGGAACGTGACATTAACAACGAGACGTGGGGGTACTTTACAGGTACATACAATTTCCCGTTAATACCCGTTCGTCGTTCCGCTAATCCTCTTTTTGTTCTGATTTTATTCTCTCTAAATGTTCTGGAATTATAACACTATTTCTCCTTACTGAATACTTGCCAAGATAAGTAGCTTCTTCCCATTTGCAGTTGATGCTAATTGTCATGTAAGGTTCTGATGCATAAGTAAAGTTGCTGCTGTTGTTGTTGTGTAATATTTTGTATTGCCTTCTCCAACTGAAATGTCAGGGTAACTTATTTAACTTTTTATTTATTTTATTATTTTTTGTTTCGTTTTCTACTGAAATACTGGTATATTTACCAATTTTCGTAAGGACCAGTTCCGGTATTGTCACTGTGGTTTTGCTTCTTTAAGTTATTTTGAAACAATTTCACCCCCAGGGTCAAGCTTTAGGGATGTGATCCAAGATGGTTCTAACGGCTTTAATTCGAAAGGTGCATTCCTAAAGTATTTTTTCTTCAGCTTTTAATAAACGCAGTACTTTTTAGTGGCACGGTCTCTACACTATACGTTAGTGTAGTAGTGTTTTGCTTCTGGAGGAAATTGTACAAGTGTGAACATTTGGACAAAAATCGTTTAAGTAATGTTTAATTAATGAACGGTTTCAAAAGCTTTGCTGTACATCTATCCATTATTGCTCAAATATTTTAATTTTGGGTTATTTTGGCCCACTAAAAGATCAGACGTAAAATTTAGCTGTCTATATCAGATATGCAACACTCATACATTGAACATTAATTTCTTTTGCATTTCCTTCATTAATGATTAATACGTTTTTGAAATCAAACTTATCGACGAGACCTTGCCTTTAATACAAGATGGTTTTAACTACAGATCCTTAAATGTGATCATTCAAATGAGAACCAGTAAACAGAAGTATCGTTTGATGCTATTTCTCTTTTTCGTTAACTTTGCAAAACAAAATTTTGCAAATCAATTTTTTGTTAGTTTACCTGATTAAGGCGATGTCTTGAACCAACCAAAAGTACAAGAAAGAACATCCCGTGAGGATGTCTGCAACACATTTACACCTAAACCGCATTCCCGTCTTCACCCGATTATCACGTCGGTCATTTAGTTGTTTTGAAACATTCTTTTCTAGAAAAATAACGGTCGTTACCTCCCCAAGTAGGAATAGCGACAAACATACCATGATACCACTGATAAATAATTATAGATTAGAATTCAATTAATTTAGTTGAGACACAAAGCCGAGGCAAAAAGGCACCGTGGGCATGAGAAGTTAGTTGAAGCTTGTCTGATCCAGCATTCAATACTGTCTGATATGTACAAAATCTTTTCCGCTTTTCAAAACAATTTACTTTGATTACATATTATCTTTCTGTTGCGTATTGGATTGCAGGTAATAGATCTAAACATTAGCGATAGGACAACACTACCGGGCTTTGCCACGAGATCTTTACAGTAGTAAAATGACATTGTTTACACGTCACTGAATAGTGAATGTATGGACCATTTTCAGCAGATATTTATGTCTATATATGACACCGAAAAGTTGAAATCCAGCAGAAGTGCCCCTCTTAAGTACACTCTGCTATACTACTCGTTTTGAGAACAGCTTTGACAAGATCAGTTTTCACTACCAGGCTCCTAGCCTAGCTACTTTCTCTCGATTCTTTATTAAGCCGTAATGTTTTATAACTTAGTCGTTTGAGATGTAAGGGTCCATGGAAGGCCAATCTGTTTAAAGAACACACTTAACTTATAATAATGACTCAACTGAAGTGTCGCCTATTTGTAACCCTCTGCTAACTGGGGACACTTGCAAACCAATTACGGAATAAACTGGTTCCTAAGATTTACAATATGATTTCCCTCGTTAAAATAAACTGCAGAACCGCCCAAAAGAAAAAAAATGGAAGAAAAAAAGGCGAGTCAAATTTGAAACCTGAGATCAAAATGTTAGTTGTAGTTTTTTTTTTTTTTTCTTATTTTTTAATATTCCACCAAGTAAGTTTCGACAATTTGTGTGTTTACCAAGAGGCTTTCTAGGGACCCTATAGGCGTACTGCATAGCCTGGCAAACCTAATAGTTGATGTATCGTCTTATAAGGAATGTTGATTCAGTGCCGTCCAGATTGTCGGAATTTGAATCTACACTAACACGCGTACGGCTTAGCACTGATAAACGTGGACGCAGCAACAGCAACAACAGAACGAAAAATCTGGAAGTTTTGGGTCATGATTTTCTAATCTTCACTTTCCGTAAAACCCAGATTTTCAGCCCGAAGCTTATTCATTATAATCAGGAAACACACACACAAATCCGGAATGAAAGAAGGGATATCTACCTGGTATTTGGTCGGAAAACTAACTTGTCCCACTCTATCCAAAGCTTTTTCCCAGTGATAGAACTACTTTATCAGTTTACATTATCACTGAGACGTAGTTGCTTTATTGAAGGATTAGTTTAGACCTGGTTTAGACAGGTGTTTAGTGTGTGTGAAGGTACAGAGGTTCAAAGAGAACGGATAGGCTTATGCCTGGGAGGCACAGACGCGGAACTGTTATTATACCACGGTAGACAGGTCTAGGAATAAGCTAAGGCTTGCTAAGGATATATCATTAATTAGTCCGATTATAGTCTGTAGTTCGCACAAAGGCTACTCAAGTGAAAAAAAAATTCCTTGATCAATACTAATTTATAACAATTAACTCTCATAAGCATTTCCCCCTTCATTTGAGGAAGCAGGAAGTTTCTGTCGACTTCGTTATTCTCTTACGATTTAAACCATTTATCAGTCTTAATTAGTCAATCAGTCATGACATTACACCGGTTTGACTATGACTAAGCACTACTACACTTAAGGTGGGACTTATGGCGAATTGGAGTGAAATTTTAAGGATTTTAAAGTAGGGATTAAAATGTACAAAAAATTTTGAAACACCACCAGACAGTTGACATTCCACAAGGGAACTGAAGGTTGCTGGGGAACTGTTTTCGTGTCCATTTACTTATTTTCCACTTCAAATTCCAATCTTAAACCTTCGTTAAATCTTCAATATTCCCTATTTCCCTAAATTTAACTAATCCTTCCAGAAAAATTATCTCTTCCCAAATATGCCCAAAAATCACCAAAAAATTCACAAAATATCCCACAATACAGATTCGTGGAATGAGCATAGAGATTTTGGATTGCTTGAAACGCGAACGAGATATTAACGTCAAATCCATGTTAAGCGACGCAAAAACGGTGTTTGGGTTAAGTCTCGCCTTAATACGTTGACGCGCTGCATCGGTGATAGTGATATCAGCCAAAATAGAATCATAGGTAAACAAGTTACAACAACTTTTTGGCATAATAGGTTACCACAGCAACAGTATAAGTATAAAACGAACACGGTGACCCTCATATCACAGGGAAATGATTAGCATGCTTGGATTCAGATTCTTTAAAGGGATTGAGAGCCATCGAAAATTAAGGTGGCTCTGAATCCCTTACCCTTTTTTAAGCCGTGCAAATTGTTGGTTGTTAACATGTTGATTACTATTCATCAATAAAAAAAAATAAGGATTATCGAGATCGCTTTAGAGTTATTATCAGTTAAGTGTGTTTCTACCTGGTTGCAATGCATTATGCCACAAAAATTCTTGGATCTTGTTTACCAATAACTGGATCTTTGTTGGATAGCACTATTATAGAATCAACTGTCGAGTATCGATTCGTCAAAATATACTTGCTTGAAAGTGCTGGAAACCTGTGTTAGCCACTTAACTTTGTGACGAAACCAGTTGCACAGCTTCCTCAACCGTTCTTGCTCTATCAGAACGGTGCTGTGTTATTTTTAAAATTTTCCGACTACTACTCGGGGGAAAGGGGGCTCGGATACCAGATGTTTGTGTGTGGGGGATGAGAAGCGCCCTATTAGAGAAGTGCAGCTCTTATGAACAATGGCCCAAACCCCTATCTCAAGCGCGTTGCGAGAAGCGCTTCTCGGCTGGATTGAAGAGTGGTTGAAGAAGGAAAGCAAAGAGTACCCCAAAACAAAAAAACTTTTTCCCCCAATGTATAGAGCCGCGCGCGGTGGATGAGGGGCAGGCCCTGTTATAGGTTGGATAGTCAAAGTTAACCATGATGGCACAAAGAGGCGAGAGGGTGCAACCGGGCGCGCAAGAAACCGCGCCGGGCGTCACCAAAAGTTCTGGCCAACGCTTCAGGAGCCAAAGGCAGAAAGACGCGGGCGCGGAGCTGCTAGGTGGCGCCAACAACAACAACGTGCAGCCAAAGGGAGAAAGACGCGGGCGCGGAGCTGCTGGGTGACGCCAACAACAACAACTTGCAGACGTGCGCCAGAAACAGCGTGCATCCGTGTCGTTAACAGCTGAGAATGTTGACACTGTGGCTGCCCCCCGCCGAAGAACCGCGATGAACACGCAGCCGGGGGTTTTTGGAATCAAGATCAGACTATTCTCCGGTTTGACGGGGTGGAGGCCGGGCGCCAAAAACAAGCATTTACATTTGGTAAGCTGTCGAAGACCTGCAAAAAGACCTCACCGCAAAATTTGCAGAAAGAATCGGTGAAACAACCCAAACGGCTTTTGTTTTGGTTTACGGGTACTATTTCATGTTGGAGCTTAAAACGAGGATTGGACCTGAGGAAGGGGGCGACAACACCATTATCCAGTATTCGATGAACAAAACTTCCCCACTTTTCCGAAAGGTGGAGGAGGGAATGTCCTGGTTGAGTGAGAAAGAAGCCAACCGGCAGACAGAAGCGGTCGAGCGGCCAAACACAAAATGGCTTGTGGATTTTGTTTCGGTGGATGTAAAGGTGATTTTCAATCGCGAACCTTTGATGGGCGAAGGGCGGCTGCCCGAGTGGCTGCGCAACCTCGCGCTAAGCCGCGCGATGGTGGCGTTGGACACCTTTGAAGTCAATCTTTTTGTGTGGCGCTGCATTGCTGTGTATCGAGGGGCGCTGCCTCATCGAAGCACCGCCGCTGTCCGGCGACTTGCGCGAAGTTTTTATGGGCGCCCAAATCTTCGCTATTGCGACAGAATGTCGCTGGAACAGCTTGGTCGTGTTGAAGAGCTCTTGAGGAGGTGGGAGTGCGGGTTTTTGAGCCTGAGCACCTTCTAAGGAAACCGGCGGCTGTGGTGAAAAATGTTGTGACGCTCGGCATGTATGAAGGCCACGCATTTTTTATCAAGAAAATTGAAACGCTGATCAAACATTACGCTTGCAGTTGTTGTGGTGCGCGTTTCGCGCGAGGTGGCGATCTTAAGCGGCATTTCAAAGATGCACGGTTGGTGAAACAAAAATCAACTGCCCGAACACCAAAACCTTGGCCCCAGAAACCCCTTTCGTCCCCCACCCAAAACCTTTTGCCAAAGTCGTTTTGTGGCAACCGCAGGGCGCACCGAACAGCTACGGAAAGCGGGGTTTGAAGTGGTTGAGGGTTGGCAGTGTGAAGTAGGGAAGCTGATCGGCGAAATCCCCCCCCCCCACACACACACACACACCCCGTTTACCCCCATTTCGTTTTCTACGACTTCGAGTTTTTTATGGACAAAACCCAAAAACACAACCCCTCACCTGACCTTTGCGTTGAAAACGTCCAAGTGCCAATTTCGGTTTCGGTCGGGGACAACTTCACTCACTAGGTTACGCACATTTGCGACAGGAACCCCACAGAGCTGATCCTCAAATTCGTGGCCTAGGTGGACAAGAGGGGGGGGGGGGGGGTTGGCAGGATCAGGGCGGTGGCAAGGGAGGTGGGCCTCCCAAAGGAAGTGGAGTACCTGTCAAAAATGCAAAAAAGAAGCTGATCGACTTGTGCGACCAGGTGCCAGTGCTGGGTTTCAACAGCGGGCGATACGACCTGAACATGATAAACACCCATTTCGCGGAGCAGATTACGGGCCTTGAAGGTGAGTTCCAAGTGGCGAAAGCGGGGAACAAAATCATGTTCATCCGCACCGCGGGGTTTCTGTTTCTCCACATAATAACTTATCTGGGCCCGGGGGTGAATTACGAGCAGTGGCTGAAAGCCTACGTGTGCGAGGGTGAAAAGTCGTGGCTTCCTTACGAATGGTTCGACTCACCAGCCAAGCTTGATTATCCTGGGATGCCTGACTACCTCGCGTGGTAATCGCGCCTGAAAAATAAGTACGTGAGTCGAATGGTAGGGCTGCAAGCGTCTGTTTGAAGCAAAAGGGATGCGGACCTTTGCTGACTGGTTGCGGTATTACAACGACCTCGACGTGGCCCCAGGGTTGGAAGCCATCGAAAAAATGCGGGGGTTTTATGCGGAGAAAAACATCGACATCCTGAAAAACGCTGTGTCGATCCCTGGGGTGTGACTGCGGTATCTTGTCTCGGGGACGGTGGCGAGCGGCGCCGACCTCTGGAGCCCCAACAAAGAAGCGTACAAAATGTTGAAAGGGGCGGTCGTCGGCGGTCCGAGCATCGCATTAACCCGCCTGCACGAGACCGGCGTTACGAACAAAAGGGACCACCGGATCGAAAATGCAAAGCGGTGCGCCCGCATCCTTGGATACGACGCCAACGCGTTGTATTTGTCGACGATGGCAAAAGACATGCCTTGCGGAAAAGGCAAGGTCGAGCATTTCACTACCTTTGGGGCTGACGAAACGGTTGCTAAAGAAACCGCGCGTCATATTGCGTGAGAGGCCAGGGCGTTCGCACACCTTGTTCAGCAAGGACGGTGGTTCGGGTTCGCCGAAGTTGACATTGAGATGTGCGCGCCATTTGTGGCCAAAGTTCAAGGAGATGTGTCCGTTCTTTGTTAACAAACAACTGTCGGACGAAGCGGTACCACCCCACATGCTGGCCTATCTGGCGCAAACCGGCAGAAAGCGGGGAAAGGGGAAATGTTTGGTGGGCGCGCTAACAGCGGAAAAGCTTTTGATTTACGCAAAACGACATCACGTGGGACCGTTTCAGGGCCGCTGTGGGTGGCGCTAAGGACATGGCAATAAACAGGGGCTTTTCCCTGCAGGACGGGCGGATGACAACTTATGAGCAGCGAAAGTTGGGACGCGTACAACTAAAAACGGTGGGTGCTGCCGGATTGGATCCACACTGAGCCGATTGAATACCATACCGGCCCGCCAGAGGTCGACGAAACAGATCTGCTCGCTTTACTGGATTGGCTGTTCGGGGTTTAACCAACAATAATTTTCAACGGGGGTATGATTTCGGAAGTTTGGGCACACATTGGGCCCGCTGCTGGTGGGGGAAAGACGTGGAATATTTCGACTCTTTCGGAATGCCACCCCCAGATGAATGGGAGCTGGAAATGCGAAGGTTGGGAAGGAAGACTTTTCTTCGCAATAACGACCAAATCCAATGGATTGGGAGTGTGAGGTGTGGCTACTATTGTTTGCTTTTCCTCAATGAACGAAACAAAGGCACAAGTTTCAAAAAATTTTTGGCAATGTGCATGAAAACGAGCTGGTGTGAAAAATTATTTCTTGAGTTTACCAACCTGGCGCCTCGAGGTGGATAAATAGAGGTTTACTGTTTGAAAGATAAACGCAAAACCCCGAATGTACCCGGGACCGCACGGGTTGTCACAACCAAGAAGCACCTTAAAATGCTCAAGGTCAAATGCACGGTCTACGGCATAACAAAAACCCGCTTCTTGCCGGGAAACTGACGGAGCCCTCTTTTGCAGAGGGCGCTGGAATTTTTACTGTCCTTGCTGGCACGGCGACTGACTTGTCAGCACGGGGTTCCATTTCTTGCAAAAAAGGGGGATGGAAGCTGGCCGCTATTACGCCTCAGAGGCTTTGAGAAACCCCGCTTTGCAAAAGCAAATGTTGGATTATGGAATGAAAAAAGCTGCCCCGGTGGTTGGAAAAGTAGGACACGAACTGCTTGACCAACTCTCAACAAAAGTGCGGCCAAACCGCCGGTACAAGACCGACAGAAAAGATCTCGATGTCTCAAAGGGGGGAGTGTTGGTCAGGAGGCAGGGTCCCAAAACACAAGACAAAATTGCTTATGCGGCAAGTATGTTTGTGAATCCAACAGCCTCGTGGGCAAGCGCTTTCAAATTACTGGGCTCACAGGCTTTGAAGGGGGTAACCGACAATGTCAAACACTACAGGGGGGTGGTCTTCCTGTTCCAATCCCGTTTGTTGATTTCAAGAAATTGTGGGATGTTGTTTCCAATCTAAACCTTTACAAGGGCCCCGAAATCTCAGAAAAGGAGGGGCGCGCGATGGTTGCTGAATACAAGCGGCAATACAACGACTACAAAAGCCGGGGCGGCACGCAAAGTTACGGCTCGTGGATAAAATGGAAAGGTCTTCGCAAGGGGTACACCGTCGCCGGTCTCTTCTTCCCTGGCGGTTACTTTGTCCCGAATTTCAGCCCAAAACTGCTGAAAGCTTTCGCCCAGGCTGTCCCCGGCCACAAGGGCTACACGGACGTTCTTCAAAAGACGCTGCAAAACTATTATGGAAAGGGTGTGGACGGTCATTCTCTGATTGGGAAGCTGCCGGCGCCAAAAAAAGGTTGGACTTTGCCCGGCCACAACTACACCGGACCCTACAACCCTCTCCACCAACAGCTGACATATGATCCTGAAACGGGCGAAATTCAAGAAATTTACCAACATCCCAGCGGCCCAACCGATGCGGTGACAATGCAGCATGATGTCGATTACAGCAGTTGCACTTTTCGCGCGAAGAAGTACGGAGAAGACGAAAAAAACTGCAAGCATGTTGCCGACCGCAAAATGGTCAAATCTCTTGACTCAAGCCCATGGAAACAGAGACAGTGGGACCACACTCTGGCAGGAAACGCCATTAACAGGAAGGAAAAACTTGGTCTGGGTGTGCTTCCGCCTCGGAGTGGGAATTAAGCTCTTCCAAAACCGGCGAAGTTCCCTAATTATTTTCTCGTTGGGATTAAGTTTCTCTTTCAAGAAACAAGCGATCAACAAACACCCCGCAATCATTTGGGCTATATGGTTACGACCCATCTTTCTTCAAAATCTTGAATGTTTGCCTCAAAGGGCTCAAGAAGGTGGTCGTGCCCTTTTTGCCAACAAACCCAGCAGCGCCCGTTTCGTCCACACAGGCGGCAAATCCCACAATGGGTCACTTTCGTGGGGCACTTTTCGAGTTCACAAAAAGGTGCGTCTGCAAACCACGAAAAAAGCTCGTCGTGCAGCTTTGCCCACCCCGCGCTTTTTTTTGTCATCGAATTTTGCTTTCACAAAAAAGCCGAGGATTTTCTCCCGCAGCTCGGGTGGAAGCTGGTTGATGTTGTCCAACAAATTCATTTGGCTTTCCAACGCGAATGTTCAATAGACTGTATCATATGCCTCTTCGGCTTTCTCGCGCGGCGCATCAAAAATGTTGTCCTCTATGGGGCGCGTTTGTTTCACCCTTTCCACCTTTGTCAAAAACATCTCGATGAAGGCCGTCTCTCTTGCGCCTTTAACAACTTCCAGGGGTTCACCCAGTTGAAAACAAGGACGTGGACGAACTCCATTGGCTTGTAATCCATCGACTCTTTGCTTTCCTTCTTCAACCACTCTTCAATTTCACCAAGAAGCGCTTCTCGGAACACGCTTGAGATGGGGGTTTGGGCCATTATTCACAAGAGCTGCACTTCTCTAACAGTGCGCTCCTCGTCCCACACACACAAACCGCATCTGGTATCCGAGCCCCCTTTCCCCCGAGTAGTAATATTGGCGTCACAACAAGTAACGTTTGGAGCTGCTTTGCAGAGAGGTGGCTTAGTATTATTAACAAAATTTCAACAAAATTGGTGTACGTGTAAAAATAAATAATATATAATAATTTATTACTTCTTGAGCGCTATTTACAAAGCAGATCAACAGCGCTTGCAACTCTTTATAAAATAGATACAATATTGAAATCCAACGTGATAGAAATTCTTGTAACATCAAAGGAAACTCGGAAATAAATCCGTTTTCCAGATGGGATTTTAACCCACGACCCTCCTTACAAATTTAAATCCTATGTAAAAGTCCATGCATTAAACCAGTACTCAGAAAATTGTTTTTTCTCCTTTATGAATGCAAATTCTTGATGGACTGGCAATAATGACACACTTCGTTCCGTTTAGGCCCGTTTCAAACGTCGAACTTCTCATGTACCGAATCTAATGCAAATAAGCGAAAACAATAGATTTTTCTCATTTACATTAGATTCGGCACATGGGAAGTTCGACGTTTGAAACGGGCCTTAGAAACTGACAGAAAATCCGTCAACAAACATTTTTTTTTTCGAATTTTTTTTACCCATCAATTAAAGTTCATTTGTATCGGACACAAATTTGCCTTTAATAATTGATTTTTAACGACGAATGTCGAGGAAAGGAGCTTTTCAATTCCTCTTTTCAATAAGAAGATTAGTTCGGTGTAAGCCGGTCTCCCAACGAAAAGCACATGGAGTTAATACGCCATTAGAAGCGAATCGGAATAATTAGTGGATTTGGAATATTAATATTAAAAGAATATGTTTTCCAATATACCACTTCACTTATTCTGTATTTAGTAACACTGAATGAGATTTAAAAAATATTTATGCCTTTCTCAGCCAGCTACACCTCTACAAGGCTATAAGCTCTAATATGAAAATCACACAATCTTAGGCAAAATTAATTAAGTTACTAAATGTCGGATATAAGTGAGAAGGGGCACTTGTCAAGAGTAAAAGCAAGGATATATTTGCGTAAAAAAAGATATATGTTTTCCGCCCTGATGCATGAACGTGGTAATGAAATTAGAGATTAGAGATGCACATTTTACTGTTTCTTATCCTACTTCTGAAAACGTTCAATTGTTTTACTTCTTTTACGATAACCAATCATGTTTACACGGCGCCATTTCCAAAACACTTTATGGCATTGACTGGTTCAGATGTTTGGAAGCCTGTGGTCAAAGTAAAAGCTGTGTTTCTTATAACTACAAACTCAGCTAACACCTGGAAGAAACTGATACCCTAGGCCTGTGTTCGACAGTGCAGACTTTGACGACTGTGATTTGCAGGAAAGCGGATCCAACCTTTTATTCGTTGATGGCTTTATATTTCATCAACTTAGAGCGAATGTCAAGGTAAAAATTTTACTGTTTTAAGTTTAGTTCAAGTTTAAGTTTAAGTTTAAGTATTTTAATACAAAACAAAACAAAAAAAGTGCATGACTGGAGAATAATTGGGGGAAACTAAATTCCCATATAAAGAATATTCTCCAATATAAACATACTAAAAACTAAGAGGTGAAATTTAAACGCGGCCCAAAGGTAACCTAATTAAATTAAATTGACCTAATTAAATTAAATTGCATACTTGTCTCTCACAAATTACACCTGATTTGAAATTTAAATACGGCCCGCCAAAGCTAACCGAATTTTAAAAATTGCATACTTGTCACTCACAAGTTACATCTGATTTAAAATTGGCACAAATAATCTAATAAATAGGACTTAAAACTACTTAAAGAAGGTACATGCATGATGTTCCATGGAATGCTATTCCAGTCTGTTATGTAGCGATTAAAAAAAGAAAATTTGAAGTAATTCGTACGTGTCTTCTCAGGTCTTATCTTAAATTATGGTTCTTACGCGTTTTCCGGTATAGTTAAAGACATACATACATGTATTTTCAACTGTTAAATTTATTTTCACATATTGTTCTCTTATTCTCGTACATTGAAAACAATCTTTTTGTAGATTAGAGCTGCTAAGATATTTTTTTGAGGTCGGATTTTTCCTGTGTTGATATACTATTTGTCGACAAACAATTATATCTTTCTTATGTGTCGGGCGGTGAAAATTCCCTAAGTTTACCGGTGAGACTGACAAATTTCAGGCCGTTTGACGATGAACGGTAAACTTAATTATATATAATTCAAACTCGGTATCCTCCTATATAAAATTAAGATAGATAGATAGATAGATAGATAGATAGATAGATAGATAGATAGCCTTTAATTATACACTAAGCTACAAGCTTGTGGGTTCGTGTAAAAGAAGAAAGAATACACATTATTTATTACATATAACCTGAATTTTGCATTTGAAATAAAAGGTTATGCATTGTCGAAATTTTTATCCTCAGCTGAATATACGATAAGCACTTATAGTTAGGGGTAAGTCACCTTGAGGGATTCGTTTCATTCGCCTCAAATGTTTTTCGAAACGGAAAAAAAAAGATAACCTGTGACTCTAGCACTCGTTCCTCAATCATAAGGGAATTTCAATTAACTAAGACATTGAAAAGCCTTTTTACAAATGTATAAATAAAGTCAATGTTGTTGTTCTTGTTGTTGTTGTTGTTGTTGTTGTTGTTGCTGTTGTTATCAAAATCAGTGAATTCATGTTTATTTGTACTGAACAACACGCAGCCATTCTGACAACTGTTGTTCGAAAATAGAACCCGGCCCCACTCGAGAAGTTGGGTAACGATCAATTTATTTGCATTGCAGATAATTTTGCCAGTTGTAGAGTGCGAAATTTATTAAGTTTCTGTTGATATAAGATGGTATCTTTATAAGTATCTTTATTAGTATATTTCTAGTAATTAACTTTAACGTTGAGGCCATAAAGTAGTAGTTTTAGAGTAAATCTTAATCAATGTTTCAATACATTTGGTCGAGAAATGAATTAGGCTAGTTTGCCCTAAGAAGTAGTACTAATCAACAGAAAAAGATTCGAAAATACTTCTCGGGCCACTAATGTTTTCCGGAGTTTTGAAAAACGCACGCCCGGACCTTCTCTCTCACTATCCTAAGGAGAGAACTAGACTACGCAGGGAGAGGCTGAGTTGTGCGTTTTTTTCGTAGTGAATAACGTAGCCAAACAAATCGCATTACAGCTCTGGCCAGGCCTTTGCAAGTGAAGTCTGCTCACGGTAACGCTTAACCTTGTTTAAAAATGGAAGGGAAGGAATGAAATGGCTATTTGTTCTGTATCTCAAGGCCACCAATCACTCGAACCCGCATCTGTGATATTTATGCGCTTTCTGCAGCAATATTCGAAACCAGACACTTTAAAAAGGCTACTTATTATTTTACCGAGATTGAAAGCAATCTATCTTGGACGCGCTTGTGGAGCTCGCGCATTCTTTTACAGTTACTTCACAATATGCGTGTAGCATCAGGAAACATTAAAGAAGGTTCTGTTCAGAACCGGCCGTTAAAAAATTTTGACGCGAGTTTGTCAAACTGTAAACGAAGTGTGTTGTACTTCATATGAGCAATATCAGATGTCGAACAACAGAGAAACCAATCCATACGACCAGTTTACTAACACCAGTTGTTTTTGCAAATCTCTCTGTTGGGAAATTCAGGCAGCTCAAAGCCTGTTTGATTTGTCAACATCTTGTGTTATACTGCAAGGCCCAAGTGTTCGAGAATTAGAGGCTTCATCTGCCTTATTAGAGCTTGCTAACTCAACGTAAAGGAAAACTTAGACTTTCGAAAAAGTCTTTCGTCCTATTATTCAGCCGCTTCGCGGCTTAAAAAGCTCTCTCATCGCGGCTTTTTTGCTGTGAGACTCGAGTGGTCGACTTGTGGCAAGTCTAAGGCCAGAAACGTTGAACGCTACGCATCGACCGATAATATCAGCCTCTCTTATGGGCCGATCACGTTCACCTTATTTACAACCTAGTTAACTGCTTGAACACGAGTTTTTCCTCACATCTTCCAGTGACGGTGAAAGGTGTTTCTCAATAGTTTTTACTATTCGCCTTGTGCCCTTTCTCTGCGTGCTATTTCCCGTTTATTCATGGATTCCGACCGCCTGACTAACTTTCGATGCTCAGTTGAAAACTGCTCTAACACAGTATTATTTTCCAAATCCATCCTTGAAGAAAATAAATATAGATAGTCTGCTTTATTTTTGTTTATTTTACAATAAAAAGTAATTCTACATAATTTACTATCTATCCTCCCACAAAGTCATTTCGTTGTCCAAAACGTGACCTGAACTTGGCTTCCAAACTTTGTTTTAAAACGTGGATATAACACTTAACAGTACAAAAAACCGAGTGTCGCCTATTTTCGCTTTCAAATCTCCCGGCGCGGCCATTTTGGATTTGATGACGTGTAATGGTTGCAGCTATTGTCAGGAAGCAAATGAAGCAGAAAATCCTCTGTGTTGTACAACAGCCGGAAACCATTACACGTCATGAAATCCATATGTCCGCGCTCGGGAAATTTAAAAGCGAATATTATGGCGATGATCCATTTTTTGTACACTTAAATGTCATATCCACGTTTTAAAACAAAATTTGAAATCTAGTAATTATTGCCTACAATTTAGCGTCAATTTGTTGTAAGAGTGGAGGTTTCCTTTAAGACTATTTCGAGATCTTCATCCAAATCAGTCGGATAAACTTGCCAATTGTTGATCATTGTTTGTATACATACAGAAGCCGTTCCAGGCTCTTAGGTATTTGAAGCCAGCGAAGAGCGAAAACACGAAATAACGAGTAAAGAACAAGGGAAGAAAATGGAGTGTTGACTGACAGCTAAATTTTCTTCTGTTACTTGTTCTCGCGAGGTCGCCTCAAATATCTGAGAGCCTGGAACAGGCTATACTTATATATAGTCACGCTGAATCACGACGACTTCATGTAGCATGTTTTTAAGGGAGCCTGTGTAAACGAGAATTTGACCACCACAAGGAGATTAAAAAGCTGATGTTTCGAGAGCTAACATTTTACACGTGGTATCAACAGTCCATCAGTAGTGTTTTTCGGTAGGTGTTTTTCTTCTTGTCGTACGTGGATTAAATTTCTGTGTCTTTTTACCTCTTCAGGTACATCCGGTGACTCTCTAACGTGGCATAATGGCCTTCCTTTCTCAACCAAAGATCGAAATTTAGGGGACTGTGCCGCCGGAAACTGCGCGCTTCTCTACCACGGCGCGTGGTGGTACGGTAACTCCTTCCAATCAAATCTCAATGGAAGATATCATGTTATGCCAGAGGGCACCCCTTCATTTGACAGCGTCATCTGGGCAGGATGGAGGGGTTTTAATACCTCCTTGAAAAGGACGGAAATGAAAATCAGGCCATACATTTAACTACAAGTTATGTATTAATGGAAAATCACTAAGCGAAATGATAGCCGACTCAGGTCTTCGTAACCTGCGAGCAACGAGAACGGAAAGAGAAGGGGATCACAGCTGAGAGCTTGCTCGCGGGCTTAGATCTAACACTCCGGTGTACAAAGACGTGTAATTAAAATATGACGCCTTGATGTGACGCCTAAGACCCGTATACAGATTAAAATATAACAGATCGTGTTAAGAAATACTTTTACAGAGTGATATCAGCATTTAGTGTGTACACGTATTAGAAAACAACCGAACTCAGATCATTACACAATCCCTAAAAATAGACATTTTTAAATGTCGGTATATCTCCCCGTATCATGACGTTGTGTATACAGAATCATTACGCCTCCTTAGGTTATTAACGAATCGAATCATCTTTCATCTGGATCTTCTACCCAGGTACATTACTCCCCCCGGGGGGGGGGGCACTCCCTACAATGGACTATACGGCGAGGCTCCGCCCATAGGCCTGTCCCGATTGCGCTGGAAAAATCGCCAAAAAGTGCTAAAAAAAATGGCAAAAAGTGCTCAAATAGTGCTCGATTTTTATAAATAGTGCTTGAAATTTAGAAATAGTGCACGAAAATTGCTCGAAGTTTTTTATTATTTCCTAGCAGATGTTCATACATATTCCTAGTTTTATCTACCTTTTTAACTCTCGATTTTCTATTTTCTAATACTGAAATGACCATAAAGTACAACAACGTTTGTCGAAAAAAAACTCTTTATTATCAGTCAAGCATAGTTTCTAAAGCACCCAGCATCACAGAACTGAATGCAATCAACCGTATAGCTACAACTGTATTAAATGCTTTCGTCAGCAGCTGTACTTAACTTCATTCAGGAAGGAGGTATTAAGTTTCCAGAAACCCGGTCCTCTTGAATTAGAGTGTGAAGCAAAATTGATATCTATTAACGAATGGTCTGTTATGTAGCCGGCAGAAATATTAGCACACGTAACATCACACATAAGACTTTGGCTTGCAAGGAAAAAATCTAGCCGACAAGAGACTTCTTCGACGCCAAGTATATAAGCGGTCATCCGGATTAAAGACTCTCCACGCATCAACTAGGTCAAGTTTAGTAGCAAAGTCTCTGACAATTTCAAGGCACTTTCTGTGGGTGGTGGGATTCCCGCCTTTTTTGCCTGCATCTACATCTAAAACAAGGTTAAAATCACCGCCTAAAATTATATCATCACATTCAAAATCGAGTAAATGGGAGAAAAGCATTTCAAAGAAGCCAGGGTCATCATTATTAGGTGCATACAGTGTCGCTAAAGTAATACATTTCTGATCAATCTCGATGCCACAAATTATGTATCTGCCATTTGGATCGGAAAATAGTTTTCTAATGTTAAAAACAAAACTATTATTAAATAGCATAGCAACTCCACCCTGGTTACTAGCGTTGCCACAAAAAATAGTTTTATACCCCCATGCATTCAGCAGACCACAAGGGATTTGTCTTTTCGGAACAATGCACTTCTTGAAGCATATAGCGGATAGAGTGTTATTCTTTTTGAGCCAATTGAACACTTCACGTCTCTTCAAGCTGTCCCCCAGCCCTCTCACATTAAGAGAACAAATACTGAAATTCATTGCTACTGAATAGAAAATTGAAAAGTGGATGTTGCAAGCTGGCCAGCCACTGAGTGTTAAAGGAATTAAGTCACTTGCGACAGAAATAAAGAGAAACCTTATGACAGAAAAGTAACATAAAGGGAAAAGAGTTGGTGTTAACTAAGTTGTGAAAACCATTACAAAAAGTACACAAAGACCACGTAGTATTAACACATCTAATAAAAGACATTGTAGAGCGGATTCTTAGCAGCCTATTTAGCAAAGCGATCAAAAGGGTTCATTAACAGCCTTTTTTAAGACGAAAGAAAGAAACCGAGAAGACAAAAAGATGCAAATAAGTGATGAAAGAGATACGAAAAAACATTATTTAAGAAAGTCTGGAACATTTTGAAAGTTGTATTTTTCGTTGTTAATAAATAAAAATCTTCCAATGACTTTTGCGTTTGTTAATCCATGCTCGTTTATCGCCTTCATCATTGCCTTACTAGAGTTTTTCGTTCTTCCTGAATAGCCCTAGCGAAATCTTCCGTTACATACGCGCCAGTATGATCGATCAACAGAATGTTTTAGCTTGCCTCTGTTTCTCCAGACCTCATCCTGATCTTCGCGACTTAAAAATCTTGCAATAATCGGCCGACATCTTCCTTCCCGTTTCTGTCCCACTCTATGCACAGCATGGAAGCGAATACCACCGATATCATGCAATTCCCAAATCCTTACTAATAATGTCATACACAAGCGCTTTACAGTCTTCTTCATACGTTTCGATGATATTATTGAAACGTAAATTTTCTCTTCGGGTATATTGTTTAAGTTTAATATTGTTTTCGATTTCTGTGTTGAGTCGTTGCTCCAATCTTTCGACTTACTTCGTAAGGCGGCCATTTCGGCACCCGTTTCTTTGAGATCCCTCTCTGTCTTTTCCTTGAGTAATTCAACATCTCCTTGAGTCGAGTTCAGACCCTAGGTAATTTAATTTCTTTAACCTCACGCTCAATCTTTTCTATGTCTGATTTAAATTCGTATCTTAGTTTATCCATGTCAGACCGCAAACCTGCGAAACCATGACTTATTTTAGGGCATCTATAGCCTCCTTGATTCAACCATCGAACGCCATATCCCCGCTGTTGACCGACGAACTCGAACCTCTCTTGAAGCGCTTCCTTCCCATTTATCGATTAAACAGAGCCAAAAGACATTCCCTAAAAGGGATTAAACTAAACTTGGGTTAAATTATACGACAAACCGTGCAGTCAGAAAAAGGCAAACGAACCCATATTGCGGAGCGTTACAAACAGCTTCTGGATGCCATTGCGGCTAAGCCCCACTCCCTCCTGAGAACTACGAAGATTCACTACCGGGACCGCCAGCTGCGCAAAACGTTCCAGGTTTAAGCTTTTTCGCCTTCTCAGTCATGTTTCACGCTTCAACATTACACGCGAATGACATCACAGGGACCTTTTGGCCGCAAACAAAATGGAATTTTGAAACCCCTACAAAAAATCAATAGTAAATCCTTATCACGAAAAGGAGTGAAACGACTGAATATGAAATATGAGGATTATATCAGCTATCTGAAAACGTAAACAAAATTGGTAGTTAATTGTCGATTCGGGTGCACTTTAAAACGACCTTAGCTCGTGCATTTCCATGATGACAGTCAGCCAGTCAGGCAACAAGGTGGAAGTATTCAAATTCATGATAACAGAATTACTCGGCTTTACTGAAAACGTTTCAAAGACAAAATATTGCATTTAGAATATGGAAAATTGTGAAAAATGTGCTGAAATGTTTCCCAAATAGCGAAAAAATGCTCAAATTCTGCTCAAAAGTCAATTAAGTGCTCAGGAGTGCTGGATATGTAAAATAGTGCTCCAAATTCGAAAAAGTGCCGAAAAATTGCCCAGCGCAATCGGGACAGGCCTATCCGCCCGAATGGAGTACCTTTTTCACGCTTCAGGTATATGAAAGGGTAGGGATTTCACGAGTCGAAGTATATGAAAGGGTAGGGAATTCTGCCATTCAGGTATTTACAAGGGCCTTTCATTAAAATATTTCGAACACATACCGTGCAGGCCTTTCTAACATCAGATGGTAACGTGTTCTATAGTTAAGGTGAGGCGAACATGAATGTACACTACCAATGAAATGTTTTCTTAGCCGGCGATGAAACGTGGGTGGCTCTGATCTGTAAGATATGAGATCGCATAGATGCGGCGAACGCGCCTAGCCGTGAAGAATTTTAAGGATAAGAAGTAAAATCTTAAAAATAACACGTTCTTTCATTGGTAACCAGTGCGTATCAAATAGTAATGACCAGAAATGTAGAAGAACTTTGGCCTGATTGATAAATCGAGCGGGCACGTGCATTTTGAATCCGTTATTTGGCAGTCAAGTAGACCGATCGACTTGTGATGAGATAATTATGTGGATTAAAGATTCAGTGCTCTCCTTGGAAAGAAACGTCCTAATGCGTCGTATATTATACATTTACTGAGAACGATGAAGAACAGAGCTTGGTAATGTGCATATTCATATTGAATTTTCAATCGAGCCACGCTCCCACGGTTCTTAACACCCTGAAGAGGAGTACTAAGTCACCATTTATCCTAGCATATTTTCGAGGCTTTCATGTAGCGAGAAGCAGCGAAAACCGGCATTCGAAAACATATCTCCGCGCAAAGTCCCTCCCAGGGCTTAACCCTGGGAACGAGGTTGATCTCTGCGCCACGATTTTCGCTGCTCTTCACTATCCAAAATTCCCGAAACAGTCACATGATTATTTCCTACCGATTAAACAAACCATAACTTTCAGCTACACAGGCTTAAGCATTCATCAAAGTGCAGACTCCTGAATAGTGGAAAAGCGGCCTGCCTGGCATGGTAGCCTCCCACTCAGTCGGTTTTAGGGGACTCGTACTTCACTCCCTCCCCACAGCGGCGGGAAAGGGATGTTGGCTTCCGATAAGCAGGCGTTTGTGGGGAGGAGGTCAATACGACTCCCCTAAAAGCGACTGCGTGGGAGGCTACCTGCCTGGCAGTGTACTCCTACTGACAGACTTTGCTGTGCTAGTCACCTAAAAATTCTCAGAACAAACCATTATCTGAAAAAGTATAGTTGAAGGGAATGTTAGAAGCTTGAAATCACGCCTGCTTGATCTAATTGAGAAAGGTTACATCGGGAGTCTTTTTCAGAGAACCCTTTCAGAAGGAAGTTAATTAGGACAAAAGGCAAGCCCTCCAACAAACACAGATTGAACAAAAATCTTATCTTGTTTTTTTGTTTTGTTTTGTTTTTTAACACAATATTAAGTACCATTGCCTAACTCAGGGGTAAAACAACTCTTGAAAAACTGGTATTTCATAGACCAACAACACCTGAGCAACAACCATTGCTGAACGCAATCTATAATGATTCGCCCTTCGTTTCACAAAATATAGGGCGGTCGCTCTAAGATATAGTCGTTAGAGCTAAACTATACTATAATAGAACGCGCTCTGGAATCGTGCAGGTCTGTCAACCTAATTTTACCCTGACATTCACTATTCACATTGTTTCTGCCAGGGTCGCATCGTGATACGAAAAAAGATATATCAAATCAGCCAATTTAATGACAACCAAACGCTTCGAGCAAAAGGAATATTTATACTTGTCAGATTTCAGCTGTATGCCCGCTCCCGTGCGTGCGTGGTACAGTCTTTGGACAGTCCATTGTTCTTTACATGAAGTGGCGAAAAACCCTTTTCTCTTGAGAGGGAGTGGGAACTATAATCTTAGAACGTTGTGGTCTGGAAACTAGAATGTGGAAAAAAAGATGTCGGATAAAACGTGTGTAGCGTAGTTCTGCATTGCAGCTTCAAAATGGTAAGTGTTTTCGATTTCTGACGAGAGTCAATCCTTCTGCCGATAGAATATTGTTAAATTATTTTTTGTAGGCGAGATTCATCGCGCAAATTATCATAGTGGGTGCGCAAGTGGTCGGACGAGCATTTACACAAGCTCTTCGGCAAGAGTTTCAAAGTAAGTGATGCAATCAGTCATGTTTTTACTCGATCTTCGCATGGTGTTTTAGCTGTTGATGTTGGCAATGACCAGCTAGCGTATGATGAGTGGAAAATATTAATAAATAAATTCTATATATCGAGAACCTTGAAGTGGTTAAGTGGGGAAGCTGGAGAGCTTCATGTCGTATAGGAAAAATATTGAAAGTTATGCAAGACTTTATAAGCTTACATGTAACACGAGATCGCGGGATTTTGTTATCAAGCTATAAGATAACTTAGTTTGCTAAAGTGCAAAACTTAAGCTTAAAGAATTGGCAGAAATATAAGATTTTGCAGTAGGTAAATTAAAGGCCTTTGTATCCCTTTCATGATGCATTCACCAGACAAGTTGCCCAAAATAATTTTGTGGCCACAGGACTATCGCCATTATTTTATACGAGATAAGGCATTTGTGTGCTAGCAAAAGAAATCAGACACAGAAATTCGAGTTTGTGAGACTAGTAAATTAACTAGGTTAGAATTTTGAAAGATGGTTTTTATTATTATTATTATTATTATTATTATTATTATTATTATCTTCTCATGACGCTTACACTCTGGCAGATGTTATGCCGCATTTACACCAAAGAAGCAAGCCGTAGCCATATTATTATTATTATTATTATTATTATTATTATTATTATTATTATAGCAGTTGATAAACATATGGATGCTAAAATGGAACAACATAGGGCGCACAGCGTAACCTACATGTATGCAGTCTGAAGGAACTGTTAAAAGAAAACTACTGAGTTAAAAAATATACATATGATAAAAGATAGAAATCTAATAAACAATCTAAAATTCTCTGATACTAAAACTATCTTGAGCTCATGCTATTCCCTCAGGGAAAGTCAAGTGATTATTATTTTATGCCATTGTAATGGCACAAAATAATGGCATAAAATCTTTTTGTCTTATTTCATCATATTGAATTAAATTCTATGGCTTTTTTTGCAGGTGGTGCAGCAGCCCAGGGGGCATCAAAAGGAGCGAAGGAAGGGGCCAAAAGGGCAGCAGCAAACAGTGTTTCAGGAATCACTGTACAGGCAAGTGCAGTTAGCAACTGAGCAATATGTACAGCTGTAATATATACCTATTGCAGTTTTAGCCTTGAACTGCTGGATTTGATAGGACTCTCAAAAATTGTGTACATGTACAGCTGTATTTATGGCACTTTGTCATTGTAATCATGCATGTACAATGTACATGTAAGTCTTCTACCACATGATATTTTGTCCAAAAAAGATGGCATTTAACAACAAATATGGAAGTTAATCAGAGGGTTATAATAACTACTGTATTTCGTGGACATGTTCAAAATCTACATGTATCTAGTTTGTACCTCATACAAAGTATTCAGTTCCCAAATCATCTGCTCACTAAAAACATATTTTGGTGCTGTCACATGTGTTACAAGGACCATGCACCCCTGAGGGCCAGAGGTGTCCAGTGTACATGTAGGAGTGAATGGAAAAAAGAAAAAGAATTAAAAAAAAAAACAGGAATCTTTAGGAGGTAATTTTTCCATTCACATCAGTGGATTTTATGCAGCACATTACAATAATACATGTGAATTAATTTCCATGTATACAGACATCACATTACTTTAAATTTGTTTTTAAACCCTGTATGTTTTTATAATACTGGTTATAATGTATATGAAAAAGACAATGATTTTTGTTTTCACAGGAAGCTAAACAAATTCTTAACATTCAGGATTTGGAATCAGAACTTATTCAAAAGGTATTGCATTTGCTGCCGTTGTTAACTATGTTCATAGTTTTACTGAAATCTTGGTTTCTCAAGGAATGGAATTTGTAAAGTTCAGATTTTGAATTCACACAAAAGACTGCTACAGTATGAGTTGCAGACTTCAGATACATTTGTACATCCCCAAGTGCATCAGTAATCTACTTTGTACTGTAAATGCTCCAGTGGAGTTTTAAAATTACTGGTTCCCCTTATGACAATGGTCCTTTCTAAATCACAAGTCCACTTTGGGATAGGCCGGCAAAACAACTGCTGTATTGTGAGTTGGCCTGTGGATCTTGCATAACTGATCATCCCAAGGACTCCGGTTCAAGGATGTTTGCAAAACACTTTGAAGTGTGGCAATGTCTGCATCAAGTTTAACGCAGAGGGTTGAGGAGTATGAAAGGAAGTTTGCATTGCGGGTTATAGGCATTATACATTTATACATTGGGAGTCATGTCATGGTACACAGCCCTGTCAGAATATACCGGCAGCCGGAAAATTTGCCGTCTACAGTGTACAGTCAATTATTTGCTGCTTACGTCACACTTGGACTTCACTGGGAGTTCTCTAGCAGGCAAGGGTTGCTGGCAGTTGCTGCCTACTACTCCAGCGATGCTGCCCACTACTACAGAACATTTTGGCAGGGCTGGGTACATGTCATGGTTATGAAAGGTCTGCTGAATAGTCTTCTAGCCAGTTGGGAATTTTGACAAGCACCTACAGTGTACATGTATGTTGGTGTGTGGTAATTGGTTGGGATGGGTCACATCCTATGCACCCATGCTCAACTGAAATTGAGAAGTTAAAAAGAAAAGTACTAAATAAAAATTAATTTAATTTAACAGTCCTACATGTACAGTAGTTTGTGACCTGTCTTTGTAGAGGTTCAGAAGGACGCATAGTGATACAATTTATTTACTTAGTGTATGAGGGAATGCATGTAGTTTAAATTGTCCCATTCCACTCTGACTAGTATGTGCGTACATGTATATATTTGCACGTACAATGTAAAAAGTACATAATTATGGAGTATTTCATTATGGAAGATTTACCAATGATTAATTTTTTTGGACTATACAATGATAAGCATGATTGCAAAATTCTTACCAGTTATTATGACGAAGCCTGCTTGTGCATGTTTCATTTACAATATTGTCATTGTACCTACATGTACTACATGTATACGAGTGAAATTTTTGTTTCCTAACCAACCTCGTTCCCAAGGTCTCTTCCCTTGCCCCTAACCCCCTTCCTAGAGTGAGAGAGAGGGGGCGGGAAGAGAAGAGGCCCTGGGAACGAGGTTGGCTCTTAACCGGCTTAAACTCGGTACACAAGATGCAGCCTGTGCACAAGATGCAGCATTGGCTGGTAAACTCAAACTTTCAGTATACCGCATACAGCTATACCGTGCTACAGCTGTATGTGAACTGATTCAATTACTTGTAAACGTAATTCACCTTACTATTATTTGACAGAACTATGATCACCTTTTCAAAATCAATGAGAAGAAATCGGGGGGTTCTTTTTACCTGCAATCAAAGGTGAGATTGTGTTTTAAACTGTATATCACTCATTGCTTCCAGGAACTAAGAAATTTTTACAGCCAATTTGGCTCCAGCAGTCTCCATTTCTGGTCACAGTACAGTGTAGTTTGAGCCGGAAGAAAAGGAGACTCTGGTGCGACTTGGTGGACAATGGTTACACAAGTCGAAGGCTTCTCTTCTAACTACAGTGTTATACGGAACACTGCAGTTCATGTTCGAGTTGTGATAGACAAATCATAGGTAGTGAGTCATGTTAACAGTGTTATTTCCTGACTGCCTCTCTTTCTTCTTTTTCTCTCTGGTTGTTGAAGGTTGTTAGAGCCAAAGAACGTCTTGACGAGGAACTAAGAATACAGCAAAGTGAAAATAAAAAACAGAGACAGAAACCTGATGGTGAATCAGAAACATAGCATTCGCTGGGAGTGAAGGCCTTAACAAACTTTTATCGTGGTACAGGATAAAATCGAAGGAAGGCACCAAGCCGGTTAAGCTATAAAATGCCATATCAGTGTCTCCAATTATATGTACTGTACTTCTTTCTTTCCCTTATGATGTGTAATTGGAACTGCAATCTTTTTCATTTCCTTTCTCAGTGTGGAGTCGCTGAACCATGCTAGGGTTTACTTTCCCTGTGTCTTCTCCCTGAGTTTCCTCAGGGTTGTCGCACCAAATGTATGCACGTTTGCGATTATCGACGAAAACTTCAACTTTAAACTATTCAATAACAGAGAAATGGGCCAAAATATGTCGTAAAATTCTCCTTATGAATCTCTTAATCTTGCGATACCAGGGAAATGGACCAATCTGTGCAGTGCTGTCAACAAGGGCCGGTAGCCGGCCAAAACAGCCGGCTACTGGCCAATCTTCGGCCGGCTACTTTCGTCTCACTTTACTGTTAACTTTGGTAAGAAACTTAAAATAAGGAAAAGATCCAACAAAAATAATTGTGAGACATCCGCCTCAAACGTCTGAGTCGAAATAAAGGCGCATTTCAGAAGTTTTAAACGTGTTTACCTTTGCCACGCGCGATGGAAATTGATCGAAGGGGTCGTGGAACGCCTGGGACATTTTCACAGTACTAGATCCCAGGCTATCGCATGTGCCAAAATGGCGTCCGCACCAAAGAAACCGAGGCAGACATTGCTGAGCACGTTTTTTCACTCTCCGTCGAGTGAGCAAAGCAAAGGTAAGGACCTTTTTATTCATTTTCGCATGTATTGCATGCATAATGAAAAACCTTTGTATTTCTGTGATTTTAACGCTTCAAATCATGATCTGCATAAAGCACACTTACAGATTTCTTTGAACCGGGTTCTTACTCAGTAGAGCAATCACCAGTAATGTAGTTGTGGTAGCACTTAACTTTGTTGGCTCCTTTTACTGGAAATATTGAAACAATATCAAGTGCCAAGCTGCTTAGTTCTGTGAGAGACAACTTTTGGACTTGCAGTATTTCCTTATTGACAGAAAGCGAGGATTCTGTTAAGCTTACAAGTATACCTGGTGGTACGTTGGCGTACGAAGACACAGTGTGTTTTGGTGTCAGAGAGAGTTTCAGTCACAGGACTGTTGTTTAAAAACACGAAATCTTAATTATCTTTAATAATTCCTTTGTGTTGGATTTTTTCAAAACACCACAGGGAATGAAGGAGGATGTAATGAAAGTACACAGCTTCAAAGTGGTGAAGCTGCAGTTGGTATGAATCATTTCTTGAGTACTATTTGTTCCAGCGCATAAGGTGGTACAAAATATAACAAGAATAACCATGGCTTATTATTTTTCTTCAGCAGCAGACCCTGTGGACACCGAAAACAAGCCAACACATCATTCAACCAAACCTGTCCCTACTTCTCGTGCAATTGAGCTAATAAGCCAGTATTTTAAAGAGTCACCAAAACTTCACTATTTTTATAAATGCAAAGAAGGTTGTAAGAAATTATGTGATGGTCGTTTTAAGCATGAGTGGATTCTTGATAGAGAAATTGGATATTGTGAGAAGACCGGTTTGTGGTGGCTGGTATATGAAGAGGGGAATGGTATGTTTTGCCTGTTGTGCAGAATGCACGATTGTGAAAATCCATTTAACCATCAAAAGAAGTTTAACCAGGTCCCTGCTGTAAGATTTAAAAAGAGTGCACTGGTTGGAAAAGATGGACACAGTGGCTCACAACAACATGAGATGGCCATCCAGAGGGAGCACAATAAACGAGTGTCGTACTTTCACAAAGAGTTCGAAACCCAGCTACAGACAAAAGATTCAGTGTTGCACCATGCTTTCCTGTCAGCATATTGGTTGGCCAGAGAAGAAATTGCTAATCGCAAGTTCACATCTTTGTTGGAACTAGAGGAGATTCTTGGCGTTCCCGAAATACGTCGTTTTGATCACAGATCTCAGGGTTCACAACGAGAATTGTTTTTGCTGCTGGGCCAAGCTTTGAAGGATGAAATAGTAAAGAAGGTAAAGAACGCAAACAGCTACGGCCTGATGGTGGATGAAGCCACCGATGTCTCCGTGGTAGAGCAGCTGATATCTTTTATACAGTTTGCTAACCCAGAGACGGGTGTACCAGAGGTCCATTTCCTGTCCATTCAGGATGTCCTGGAAAACTCAACATCAGCAAATGCAGCGACCATTGTGAAACTAATCAGAGAAGAATTGTCAAAAGATGGTTTGGATATCAACAAGCTTAGCAGTCTAGCCAGTGATGGGGCAAGTGTCATGACAGGCTCTCGCAATGGGGTGGCAGCCAACCTGAGGGAAACAGTCCCAACTCTCATTAACATCCACTGTATCTGCCATCGCCTCGCCCTTGCTTGCAATGATGCAAATGACAGCCTGACCCCAATATCGCAAGTAGAAACTGTCCTTCGGCAGCTGTGGAGTTTCTTTGAAAACTCCGCAGCAAGGTCAGCAGTTTACGTGCAAATTTCCTCTGAGACGAAGGAACTTGAAAGCATGTCTGAAAAGAGCAAAGAAAAACTCGCAACAAAGGTACAGAAAGCCTGCAGAACAAGATGGCTATCTCTGGATAAGTCTGTAGAGAGTGTATGTCGAAACTTGCCAGCCCTTCTTCAGACCTTGCGATGGTACCAGAACAAGGACTCTAACCCTACAGCTATAGGCCTCCTTAAGAAGTTGAAGAAACCTGATTTCATTGGTGTTCTGTATATCTTAAAAGGTGTTCTGCCTGTGCTCTCGACTCTTAGTAAGGTGTTTCAAAAGGGCTCCATATCTTTTTCTCGTATTTCTGCTGCCATCAAAGCATCTAAAGATTCGCTTAACAGGCTTGTTCAAGAAAACATCACTGTCAAAGAGTTCCGAAAGGAGACAACAACTGGAAAACTTGCTTGCCTAGAGTTCGGTGAAGACAAGATTAAAGCAGCAGAGGCAAAGATGCACGACCTATGCTCCCAATATGTGACAGCCTTGACAGACAATATAGACCAACGCTTCCAGCACTCTTTGCCAGTCGTTTCATCCTTCCGTATCTTCGATCCACTTTCCGTGCCTATTGCAAATCCCGAGTTTGTAGGATATGGACAAAACGATATCCAAACTCTTGCAAATCACTTTTTTAGTGGAGATGAGAACAGCAGCAAACGCCTTAAACTGGAAGCTGAATGGAACAACTTCAAGTATGAGCTGTCTGACTGGAGTAAGGACCATCCGGCTATTCCTTCGCCTTCTACAACTTCCACAGAATGGGCCCTACAGAGGTTCCTAAGGCACAAAGAATCCTACCGTAGAAGTTATCCCTTGCTGTTACAAGTCGCAGAAATCTGCCTCTCTATGCCTGTTTCAAATGCATGGCCGGAAAGGGGGGCCAGTGCCCTAAAGCGCCTAAAAACACGCCTTAGAAATTCCCTGAAGGAAGAGATGCTCGAAAGTCTGCTTCATATTTCCATAAATGGGCCCCCAGTAAAAGAATCTGAAGCTGTGATTAACAAAGCAGTGGCGTTATGGAAGGAAAAGAAGCACAGAAGAAAACTGCCACAGTCTTCTCGTCTTCAGCAAAATGAAAGGGCTATGCCAAATGCACGAGAAGAGCAGGAAGTGGAGAAAGGAGAAGGAGGAGCCGGCGGCACACAAGAAGAAGAAATACAAGAACTGCCAAGTTCTAACCAAGGGGAACTTAATTGTCTCGCACCTTCCACCCTAGGGCAGGAAGAGGAAGTTGAACAACTTGCAAAGGAACTTGATCTCACATTCTCGTCAGAAGAAAGTGTATATGAATTCGATATGGACAACTTTCTGTAACTTTCAGTGTTGTTACCAATTAGTGTACACCAGGTCGCCAAAGGGCAAAGTCAAAAGGACAACATGAACTTAAAACATTGAATGTATTTTCTTGAATCAGCATTTGAAGATTTATCATTTCATTCTTTTCTAAAAGCCAGTGATTGAGATTTTGAGGAAAAGAACGGTTGTAATAAACATAGAACATGGTTAATATAGTCTTAATTTTGCTTGTTCTTAAGGCCCAAATACTGTCTGGAAAACGTTGAAAATAGCATTTCCAAGCATCTAAATTTAAAAATTTTCTGGGGGGGCATGCCCCCAGACCCCCCTAGGAAGCTCGCGCCTTCGGCGCTCGCAAAGTAGGCTGCCGCCTACTTTCCCAGTGGGGACGTCTACTTCAAAACTTATTGACAGCACTGCTGTGTTGTAATTTTTCCTGATAAATTTCTTATTTTGTATAAAAAAGCAAGAGTACTGTTTTGTTGAAAATTAATTTTAGGCTGAATAACTGCCAGCGGAGATGGGCGTAGAAATGTTACTGTGTAAAATTTTGACAAAACCTTCAAGTGCATTTTGCGTTTCGGTGTACTGTATTCATACATGTATGCTCTTAATACGATTGGCGAATTTTGTATTTTATTTTAAAGTTAGTTCTTGAGACATTTCATCAACAAACAGGTGTATGGATACTTAAAACATAAATATATAAATGTATGAGGGTGCGTTCTTTTGAGCTTGTAACCTCGTCATGGGCTTGGCGGGCCACGTACAGCACGATTTTCGCGCCAAAACGTTCCAAAAGATCGTATATTTTTTATTATGCGCATTCCTTGAAAACCGAATTAACACTATTGCATAATTATTAGTAATATATAGATTTAGCCAAGCCTAAAAGCGGAGCTCCACGATTATTATTTTTTTACTGGTGTTGAGCAACACCGCATGGCTTTCCTTGCCCCAATATTTTATGTTTAGAGCAGTCAACGGGAATTGACTGTGGTTCAAAAACCTAAAAACATTACAAGAAAACAATCCAGTCGACGCGTGTGTTTGTTCGAAAACAAATTTAGCAATCAAAGAACGGTCAAATATTTTCATCCAACATCGTTGGACGAGCATGTTTGACGGTTTAGCCCCCTCTCTCAATAGTGCATTAAATGGCTTTCCATGTTTGATCAAGATAAAACATGTTCATCCAAAATTTCGCATTACAAACAAATGTTTGATCGTTTAGTCACCCCTACAAACAAATCGTGCGCAAACGGTAAAAAGCAACCAAATGAACCACATAACGTCGAAAATTTCAGCGATAATACGAAAAAATCATTTTTTGGACTCACTTGGTCCGGTGTTTGGTCAAACATTGTTATGCGTTTAGCCACCAAACGTTATGTGTGACAAACACGGTGTTGGATAAAAATGTTTGACCTTTTAGCCTGGGCTTAACAAACATTTCGTAGTAAGTCAAATTAAGACATAAGCTTAAATGCCCTAGAAAAGAGAAAACAGGAAAGCAATCCTGATAGTTTAGATAGGTAAAATTAAGGATTAATATCACTTGTGTTTTCAGAAATTTGCTGAAATTTCCCTCGTCGCGCAAAACATAAGTGATACTTTACGAGGACTCATTGCGATTACTTGTTAATAACATAAGGGCAAACGTTTCTTTCAGTTCTTAACACTATAGAAACAGACGTCGAAAAACATACAAACGGCCAAGCGGAGGAAAAACACTCGTTCGCTTGCAAGCAAAACAACAAACAATTCGACTAGCTACTTCTTTGTGTCCAAAACGAGTAGATTGTTATTTATATCCAGTCGAGACAAAAAGACAAGTTTCATTCCTGAACAAAAGTAGCAACGACTAAACCAAATGCTAAGCTTCGATTTATTTCAGTTGCCTGTGTTGTCGAGCTTTCTACCACTTGAAAATACGCATCGATCCACTTCAGTAAAAACACGCATCTACAAAACTAGCAAACGGTTTGTCCAAAGAAAGAACTTCTTCCACCAAGTTTGAGCTACTCGTTCCTCCCATTAATGCCGGTGAATTGGTAAGTGAACTTTTTTGATGAGCTACAAGATGCCGCGGTAAAGGGAACAAGCCCTTTAAGCGTTAATTCATTTTGTTTTTCAACCACACAATCCGGTGATACTGGTCAGCGGATACCTGGTTTTTAAAGCCATAACATGGCTGTCCAATAGGGGGACCTTTGCTTACGTCATTGTTTACATTTTTGCTCATTTGCATACGGCTTTGCTTACAGAAGGAAACATGTTAGATGTGATTTGACTCCAGGCAGGTAAAGAGCTAGTGAGATTAAATACATTGTGAAATTTTTAGCTCTTTAGGTGTAGTATTCAAGGAGATATTATCTTCCAAAAACTGCAAAATGTCTGGGTGGCAAAAGCACTAATGAGCTCATACATTCGTTGCAAAATTTTGTTTTTAAACCCGCGTTGCACAAAAAGTATTCAATACATGAAGCTCATATTCATTGGCAGAGTTATTCATACTATGACCTTTCAATATTCAGAACTGATTTATTTGTAGCTCCATCAGAAACTGAATTGCTCGTGCTAATGAGGCAAATATTGTAAACAAAGATTCCCCTATATCAAAGATGTAAGCTGTGAACTAGCTTGTCAGCCAGATTATGGCGCCATGGAGGATTAAGTGGTGGTGGTGGTGGTAGGATTGAGTGGAGTACAATTTCAGGGAGTAATCGGGCGAGTGATTTCAAATTGGACGAGCACGATTACCTCTGAATTGTACGACACGAAGTCCGATTACCAATTAATTGTGTCAGTAACAAAATGCGAGAAACTCTACAGGTCAACTTTCTAAATTGTAAAATATAAACCAACGGAAATGGTTGCTATTTACAAAACGCAAAAAATGACAACTGACATGACATGGCAGCTACTGCTCAACATACCCAAATAAGGTAACTGTCCGATTTGGCCTGTCCGATTACAAGTGTTTGTAATCGGACAGCTCAAATCGGACAGTTTGGACCTGAAGCAGCCAATTAAGACACAAATGAAGGCTGTTAAGAACCAATCACATTCGAGCATTTTGTTATTGACACAATTATTATTATTATTGTTATTATTATTATTGTTATTATTATTATTAGGATACAAAAAACGCGGGTTACAACAGACAATCAATGGGACATTTCACATTGCATACATGGAAGGGCGGACGTATGGGCGTAGGTACGTACGTACGTGTGGTGAGCAAAACCAATTTTCTCGAATAGATGGGTTACCATATTTTCTTAACCATGGTGCTCCGCTTGGTGGCCCTCCGCTATAAATCTTCTATTGGTCTATCTGATCACGAATGCCGTTCTCTGATTGGCTATTCTACTCTCTATTTAATCTGTGATATTGAGTAGCGGTTGTCAACGAAGTGGTGGCTGCTTCTTCGCGTTTTCCAAGTGTCTGCGAGGAGGATTTAGATAATTTACTTGTTTAGTTTGAAACGACTATTAGATTTATACCAAAACAATTATATTATTCGCTCTCGATTTCTATGTGTGACATCATCAGCTATCACGCGATAGGAATCTCCATCTCCATAATCTAATTGTCGAGTTGTTCTCAAAACGACACGAGTACCGTAAAAGCTCTATTAAGCGCCCGGGGGGCTTATTTAATTTCAGGCCTTATTAACGGGGGACTTATTGGAGGGGGGGGGGGGGGGGCTTATTTCAAATCTTTGAACACGCCGTTTTCGTGTTACATAGTTTCTGTACAAATTTCAAACAACTGCAGTAAAACTTTATCATTTAATTCCGAGCAGGAAACAGTTTTGTGTGTTTTATTGTGTATTTGTTTAAAAACAAACCAACTGGGCCGCATTAAGTGTATTTCGTAAGAGGGAATAGGAGGGACTAATTACAAAATCTCATGTCCCAAAAGGGGGGGGGGGGGAGGGGGCTTATTAGAGAGGGAGGGCTTATCACAAACACCGACTCCCAAACGGGGGGCTTATTAGAGAGGGGGAAGGGGGGGACTTAAAAGAGAGGGGGGGGGGTGGCTTAATAGAGCTTTGACGGTAAGTAATTTTTTTTCGGAATAGTCCCAAAAGTATGCGTTTTCGATGATTAGTGATGCACCCGTGATCATGAATACATGCACGTGTATGGTTGAAAATTAAACAGTCAAAATTTAATCCTCTACCCTTTCATCCTTTATTTGAACGTTTACTTTGCACGGTCCTATAAATCCGTCCAGAAGAAGAGAACACCTTGTGTTATTCTGCTGGAAGTCAACGAAACGGGAATAAAAGTTTGGAAGAATGAGAAATTTTTCCGGAAACAAGCGAGTGTTTCAACTGTAGTGTTAAGTTCTCGCAAAAGGCATGAAAAACGTGTTTGAAACACTCGAACACCTCATTTTAAAAATATGAAAATACCAAGGGGCAAGGTCGGTACACACTATGGAACATGAAGCTGGGACATTTTTTTTTTTGACGAAATTTGCACAGCGTTTCCCCTGGCAACATTTTCGACAATTTAACGCTTTCTTATGTCAATGCACACCACCTCGTAAACGACTGGTAAAGGAAAATGAATCAAGTGTTCTGTCATGTACTATAACTTTTTTACGAAAATTAATCCTGAAGTTTGTCCAAATTGCCATTCAGTCGTGTACAAGTGATTTATTTTTTGTACTGAGGCAATTGTGACAAGCTTGAACCGTTCATAAACATTGCTACCAATGCTTTTCTACGTAAAATCGGCTTCAGAATTTTTTCTGCACATGGAGTTCTTCAACTCGTCACATCTCCGATTAACTGAGTTGCTAACATGACGCGAAATAAAGGACGCGAAACATATTTGTTAAACAATTTCCAGCAGTGATTTGCGCCAAAAAAAATAATGTCGAATTTATACCAGGCTAGCTCTATTATTTTTGTTGCTCTTGTGAATGATAAGACAAACGCGTTTCTTTATATAGCGAGATTTAATTGCCATGCATTAATTTGTTAAAACCAAATCATCTAAAATCGCTACTTTGTTACGTTTTTGAACAAGATGTTTCACTCCTTTCTTTCGCATCGTGTAACAATCCTTAGATTAGCAATTACATGGTACAGTTATCAAAAATACAACGTCTGATTCTCAAATTGTTGGTGTAGCTGTAAATATTCGTCTGTTTCCTTCAGATGGTGAAGCAATACCCGAATAAGAAACCGTTCTGTCGGATAGATCGTTAGCGACCGTCTGAAAATTAAATCGGATTTACTTTTCCATAGTTGTATTTGGTAGCTAAAAACAAATCATTTAGGCGTCAAAAAGCCTCGCAATTGATCATAAGCTAATACGTACGAACGTAAATAATGACTAAAATTCCTGGTCAGACAGTGAAGCAAAATTCGCATCGATTCACCTCCGTATAGTTAAGTCGACACTTTTTACCTGCTGCCATAATTTCACCAAATACTAAAACTCGTTGATTTGAAGTTAATGTCCAAAAAATGAAATATTTCACGTCTTAGCTTTACCAATGCTTGTTGTGGTCATTGTAGCCATTCGTGACAAATTATGACATTTATGAACACCTCCTGTTAATTCCACCCAATATAATACCCACAGAACCAGATACTGGTTACTTAGTTACTAAGAGAACAGAACACAACTTTTTTGAAGGATCTGGCTAAATTAGAGCGAATGCGGAGCGGAAACCTTTACGGAAATACTTTTTCCGCTGGTATTTTAGAGTCACATTCCTCACTGGATTTTCTGTGTCAGGTGTCGCAGGACGCTTATTGCGAGGTCGTGATTGGTCGTTTCTTGCTATTTATACTTTACGGCGATGTCGTTCGATCTCTCTCGCTTGCTACCCTACACTTATTATCCTTCGAGCTGGTCACGTTTCTCTATTACCACGAGTAAAGCACGTCGATTGAGGATGCCTAATCCCGGAGACGGCACGGGACCAGACCTAGCGCTACTGCAAATGTTCCTGAAAACAAAGATCTTACTAAATTGATTGTCGAAGGCAAGGAATTCGAAAATTTGGTTTATCAACGGAGTTGATAATGTAAATTGACCACCGAACAGGAATTAGCTAATCGAATCCCTGTACGGTGGTCAATTTACATTATCAACTCCGTTGATAAACCAAATTTTCGTGTTTCACTCCCCCACCGACGCAGCACCACAGTTTCTTTGGAAACGAATCCCCTTTATTCATTGAAGGCAAGGAATTGATCCGCAAGCGCCAAAAGTTGATCCGAATAGCCGATAAGAGTGCCAGCGGTTGGAGAGTAGTGGACGAGTACGTCTCTGGTGAATTGGTCTCCGGTCCGAGGACGAGAAGCGGTTGAAGAAGGCTAAGGACGCGGCGAGCCGGAAACGAAGGCAGGCCACGTAAGTTCGTCACGGGCCAGAAAAGAGAGCCAAAACTTCCCTTTCGTCAACAGATCAGCAGCTTTTTCGCGGTGAGCCTTAAGTATAGTATTATTTGAGTGACTGTGTGTTTCCTCCGATATTGCTTATTTTCTGTTGTTCCTTCTAGTTGGGATACTTTGTTTTGTTCTCTATTCTTTAGGGTCCGCATGCGATCCACCCATGCTTCTTTGTACCGGTTTTTGCGGATATTTAAGTGGTAAATAATTTACGTTCGTTTGAACGTAGTGAATTAGAACGTAAATACATTTTCCGCTGGTATTTTAGCGTCACATTCCTCACTGGATTTTTCTGTGTCAGGTGTCGCAGGACGCTTATTGCGAGGTCGTGATTGGTCGTTTCTTGCTATTTATACTTTACGGCGGTTTCGTTCGATCTCTCTCGCTTGCTACCCTATACACTTATTATCCTTCGAGCTGGTCACGTTTCTCTATTTCCACGAGTATATCCCGCCCGCCCGCCCTCTTTCAGATATGTTCCGTTATTCTGTTCCTGTTTATCCATTGCCTGATAATGCCTTTGTTTTCATTTATTTACAGGCGGCAGAGAGGCTTACATGGATCGCGCGCGATGCTTCAGATGTTTTAAGCTCGGCCACTGGGCAAGAGACTGTACCAGCGCTTGGTCGAGCTCCAGAAATGTCTACCGTGGAACCGGCTCTACCCCCGGATACTCTTACATCTCCAACAAGCCCATTCAGGGAATGCAACCCCACCCCGGTACTAAGCAGTGAGGTGTTTGAAGAGGAGGTTTCGGATATTGCACAGGTACATTGTGAAAACGAATTGTTTGAGTTTGAGCTGACTGACCGTTCGCAGCTTGTAAATGTCAAAGGGAATCTTCGAAGAAATCTGGAGTTTTGGAGGCGCATTGGAACCTCGAAATTTATTCTTAATGTTATAGAGAGAGGATATATGTTACCTTTCATTAGTTTGCCGGAACCATGCAGCGGTGTTTAGAAACAACAGATTATCCCTTGCCCATGCTGACTTTGTTGAGGACGCTATACGTGAACTTGTTGAGTCGGGTCGTGTTCTTGAAGTTGTAGTACCTCCGTTGGTGGTCAATCCCTTGTCAGTTTCCGTTCAAGCCACGGGCAAAAAGAGGCTAATTCTCGATTTGAGATACATTAATAAGAGTCTGAGAAAGATGCGCGTCAAGTACGAGGACTGGAAAATTGCCTTGTCCTACTTCATGACAGAAGCCTTTATGTTTTCTTTTGACTTGAAGAGCGGATACCACCATATTGAAATTTTTGAATGTCATCAAACCTACCTCGGTTTCTCTTGGAAGCAAGGTAGCTCTAATCTCACAAAGTTTTACGTGTTTGCAGTTTTGATTTTGGTATATGGTCCGCGCCTCACATTTTCACCAAAACTCTTAAGCCTTTGGAGAAACATTGGAGACATCAGGAAATATGCTTTGCTATTTTTCTTGACGATGGCTGGGCTATAGAAAGAGATCGCCAAGTATGTAGTAGACATAGCTAAAGCAGTTAAAGCCGATCTTGCTGGGGCAGGTTTTGTCACAAATGACGAGAAATCGATATGGGAACCTTGCCAGCGAATCGATTGGTTGGGTCTTGCAAGTATGGGACAGTGCTCGAGGAACCATTGAAATCGTCGATAGGAGGTTTGTCAAAATACTCAGTACTATTGACAGTATTGTTGACTCTGGCTTCGTTATTTCTGCTAGAAAATTGGCCTCTTTCACAGGGCAAATTATTTCTACATCACCGGTTCCGGCAATATCTCCAGAATCGTGACTAGGCACTGCGTTTTGTCTACATTAAGTGCCCAGCATTGGGAGGAGAACATAGCATTAGATCAGTATGACATTGAAGAGTTGCGTTTTTGGAGAACAAATCTGAATTCCCTCAAGGTTCGGGATTGTTTCCTCATTCATAAGCCTCAACGTTTCGTTTATTCTGATGCGAGTGCTACGGGGTGTGGTTCAGTTATCACCCTTAATGAGGATCATATCTGTCACAAGCTTTGGGAACCATCCGAATGCTCCAAAAGTTCTACTTGGAGAGACTGTTGCCGCCACTGAATTTTCTCTCGAATCGTTTGCCCCAGTTTTGGAGGGTTCCCTTGTCAAGTGGTTTACGGATAGTCAGTCGGCTGCGAAAATCATCGAAGTGGGAAGCATGAAGTTAGATCTGCACAGACTAGCTGTCAAAATTTTTCAGTTTTGTGATGTGCATAATATTCGTTTGGAGGTCCAGTAGATCCCGGGAACGGAAAATGAGAGAGCGGATTATATCAGTCATCTTATTGACTTTGATGATTGGCAGATTACTCCGGAATTTTCTTCTCCATTTAGAAGAATTATGGGGTCCGCACACAGTTGAGTGTTTTGCTAATTTTTATACCGCGAAACTATCTAGATTCTTTTCCCGTTTTTGGAACCCAGCGACATCAGGGGTGGACATTTTTGTTCAAAACCTGGAGTCTGAGAGCTGTTTAGTGGTTCCTCTGGTACCTCTTGTTGCTCGCGCCCTCCATTATCTGAGTCTCGAGAAGGCGAGGGCTACCATCGTGATACAGCTGTGGCCTTGTCCAGTTTCTGACCTTTACTTACAAGTAAATACAAGCAGTTTATGAAAAGCTGTTTCTTACGGAATGGAACTGAGGCTCTCACCTTAAAGAAGAAATTTGAATTCGTTCCTGGGCTTTGTAAGGAGGTTCCCGCGCGTTTCGTTTATTTGACAGCTAACTTGACGGTTGCTGTAGTTCGATTTTCTAGAGCCGTATGACACTGGTCATGAGGAGGATGGATGTGTTTAGAGAAATGAAACTGGTCATATGCAGTGACAATTGCTTACAGGAGTGTGAGCTGAAGAACTTGAGTGTTCCAGAAGGGGACAAGAGGGTCCGATTTATCCCTACATATTGTATGAAGCTTCATGCAGGGAAGTTGTGTCCGTCCGTTTTATGTTCACGAGCTGACTTTGGACTATGTGGCCGAACATGTGTTAATTCTTTGTTAGCCTTTCTCACGACACTATTAGTTTGGCGTTATGAATGTTGCCTCTTCAGCGGCGCACGCCCTTTCTAGGGCCTCCTTGTTTTGTCTGGTTTGTCTATCCCTGCGAGCGTTGGGCATTTGTTTTTTAGTTAGGATTTTTAGGCGCGGCTAATTTACACCCCAGTGCTGTTACTTTGCGATGTTATAGAGTTTAGTTGTTCCTTTGGTTTAGGTGCATGTTTATTTGTTTCGTCATTTAACTCAAGTTTTTATTTTCCTTTCCTTTGCTATAAAACTTTATATTTATAATTTTTCTTGCAGGTCGTAATAGCAAGTATAGCTTGGACGTTACTTCCTCCCCCTCTTAGGACTGATCGCAAGGGCTAGTTCTACAAAAAGTACATCAACAAAATTAAAAAGTTTTTTGCGTGGTGTAGGAGTAGACAGATTCCTGTTCAGATACCTTTTCCTCCTCCTGTGGTTGCCCTTTACTTATTTAATTTAGATCAACAGCTTAGGTCTCCCGCCTCAATGGTGTTGGTTCATTCTTTCCCGCCTGCTGACGGCCCTAATCCTTTGGACAACGCCTGCTGCAGAAGCATGATTGAGTGTGCCAAGAGAACAAGGAGCCTTCCTGTTAGCAAGAAGATGCTGACGTCGTTAAGAATATTATCGACAGATTTGGTGTCGAAGGCGCATCGTTGAAGCACTTGCGTATTGCGGCTGTAGCTTCCTTGGGCTTTGCTGCATTTTTGCGTTTTTATGGATTAGCTAATATTCCGGCCCAACCACATATCCTTTCACGAGGAGTTTGTTGAAGTATTTGTTCCAGAGAGTAAAACGGATGTGTATAGGCAGGGGAACTATGTGTATATCTCTAAGTTAGAGAGTAATTATTGTTCTGTGGCGGTATTGCGTAGCTATATCCAAGCAGCCGATATTGACCTATCTAGTCAGTTGCCCTTGTCCAGGCCGTTAACGAAGAAGAAATTAGGGTATACCCTTAGAAATGGCAAATTATCTCATACCCGTTGTAGGGAGATATTTAAGGACGCTTTAAAGGATGTGGGCTGTAATCCTAAAGATTATGGCCTCCATAGTTTACGTTTTGGTGGGGTAACCTCTGTTGTAAGTAACGACCCTTCGCATAGCGTTTCTGAGAGGTTGCTAAAGCTTCACGGACGCTGGAAAAGTGACGAAGCTAAGGACACTTACGTGATGGAACCACAGTGTAGCAGATTACGTGTAACAAAATATCTAGGAATTTAGCTCATTGCCAATTCTATTATTCTCTTGAAATGTAT
The DNA here is from genome assembly GCA_016490735.1 of Pachyseris speciosa. NCBI lineage: Eukaryota > Metazoa > Cnidaria > Anthozoa > Scleractinia > Pachyseridae > Pachyseris > Pachyseris speciosa. Next base: position 400,600 of record JAEMWC010000270.1, read on the forward strand.
CTTAAAAATAAAAAAAAGGTAATAAAAGAGTTAGGGTCCGCATGCGATCCACCCATGCTTCGTTGTACCGGTTTTTGCGGATATTTAAGTGGTAAATAATTTACGTTCGTTTGAACGTAGTGAATTAGAACGTAAAACAACAAAAGGTGTTCAGTGATGTTCGTCCTTCGCGTGCGTCCCATGTTCAGTAGGTAAAACAATTTTACAAAGCTTAAATTTTTCATTCCTGTTGCAAAGCCAGTGCAGTTTGTTGCTGCTGGGTTTCATCTTAAACTTGCTGGTTTTATACTGGCAATGGTATACTGGCAATGGTATCAAAATGACTTGATTACAAGGTCAAATAAGTTACCAAATTCGGGATGAAAAATAAAACTGAGCAAAACGACGACTGCGGTGAAGAGTTGGTGAAATATTATATTATGTTGAGCAAAACGAAAGACAGAGGTCCTGATCACTGATGGTAATGGCAAAATCCTAAAGTGTAATCATTCAAATGGAAAACGATCGAGCAACACTCTTCCTGTGGTGCATGCTGTTTATTTTGCTGACAGGGCAATCTCGTACCCAGAGTCCTCAGGCTCTTTGGCCAAATGTTGACAGGGGTGTTGAAACTTTAGAGTCTGTGGATGGAATCTTAAAAGGCGATTTAAAAAAAAGCAATTAAACAGACTTTCCAGCAGTGCTGTTTATTATGCTGTACAAAGTGGTTCTAAGTTTTGAGTCAGTGGATAAAATCCTTAAGTGTGACCATTCAATGAAAGCTAGTGAGGTGCATGGTGTTGTATGCTACGCGCTATTTCACTTGTCGAATCCTTAATGCGACTGTTCACTTCAAAAAAACTTGCATGGGCCGAGGGTTACTTCCTATGGTGCTGTTTACTATTCCTTTGGGTACAATGTGGTTCTAACATTGCAGGTTCTGGTGAAAGTTGTGCTTCATTCAGCTGCAGGTGCGAGATGATTCGAAGAATGTTCTGTAGGTCTTGCTATAGTAACTAACATTCTGTACTGACGGTTAGCTTTATTTGAACGTTTGGAAGAAAACATCAGCCGGGTAATCAGCCAACTCTGGCAGTGCTTGTAAAATGTAGAATTCCTTGTATGTATGCAAAATAGCTTTATTTTCATGCAGAGAGTCCCTTCAAATGAGCTGTTGTTCTGTTCTCAACATCGGATAAAATTTTCAGCGTTAACGTAGCGCTGTATATGCCTTCCAATTTACGACTTGGAATGTTTAAACCCTCAGAAAATTAGAACCAATGAAAATTTGTTGAACTGAAATTGCCGCTGTTTCTACGCTGCTTTCGATAAATGGCAACAGTTTTTATACCCAATGCAACACGTTCGGCTTTTCTGCAAACGTCCGCTGATTCCGGTTTAATTTGTATAACGGAAAACAGTGCTGACTTAAAACTCAACAAGAAACGGAACTTTTGAACTCAAAAATATAAAATGTTTCACATTTTTATAAAACGTATACAGATTAATATTTCCTTGGAAAAAAAAACAAGTGTATATTTCACTTCGAATACTTTTGGATCAAGAAATTCAAACTTGATTTGTCGTCAAAATAAAAAACGATGCGGTGTTGTGAGATATATATATGCCGGAATCGAGGGTGCTTTGTTCCGCGAGATCACTCAAAGTTGAAACTCAAAAATTAATTTACCATGCTCGAGAAAGGTGATGGACGGTACTTGACACCCACAACAGTTCGCAGAATGTTGTCCAGATAAAGGCGCGTATTTCGAGTTAGGCAAGCAGAACGGATCCTGAGCGCGAATTGACCCTCAAAAACAGCGCTCCTGTTCAAAACTCAATTTAGTGGTACTTAATTCGTGCGATACTTCGATTTCGTTCATCGTGAAATTTCCATCGTAATAAATAGTACTTCTTTGCCAACGCTTAAAAAGGTATACGAGAATATACGAGTATCCACCACTTTATCGAAAGTGCGTGGTTTCCTCGATCTAGTGATTGTTGGTCCACTTCAGATTTTCTTGTGCAATCCATAGTTGGCTCTTCACACTTCATACACGCAACTTCAGGTCTGTGGCTTGGAAAGGTATAAATTCACCAGCAAATTTTAACGGCGCAGTGTCACGGCCGAGCATGCGCGATGATGCTTTCCAGTTTGGTCCGTAGGATTGATTTCGGCCAATATTTAACAAATAGAGAAGCCTCGCCTGTGATCTGTTCTGTTGTAAAGCACGCAGGAAGCGGATAGAGCACGAAAGAAGTGTAGGGGAAACACGAGACGTATTCGAGTGTTTTCCCTACTTCTTGAGTGCTCTATCCGCTTCCTAAGTGCTTTACAACAGAACAGATCGCAGGCGAGGCTTCTTTATTTGTTTTATAATAAAGAATTTCTTAATTGCCTCACGCATTCGGCTAAAATTTTCGGAAAACTTTATTTTCCAAATCGTACGAGTGGCGTCAGCCGTACATCCTCCTTACATCTGTACTCTGATAATGTACGCTAAAACAGACCAATCACAATCCTTGTTAGAATGGTTCAAAACATTTTATTGGTTGAAATAGACCAAAGCTGTCAAATTGTCAAACCATCAAAGCTCAGAAACCATCAAAGTGCGAGTAGTTGTTTTGGCCTAATATCGGGATCAAAAAGCAAATTGTTCAGTAAAATCCAGCTGAAGTTCGCTAAAAAAGCTGCAAAGATCAAGAGCTAGATTTAAAAGATACTCAGGAAGATGAATTTTTGAGTGATAAACGGAAAAGTAAAAGAGGTTTCTCGTGAAAAGCTTAAAACTTGGATCGACTTCGATGGAGCCCGGCGTAGCTGCATAAATTGTGTGGTTGAAAAAGAAAATGATTCAACGCCTCAAGGGCTTTTACTTTACCACGGCATCTTGCAGATCACCAAAAAGGTTCACAGAACAGTTTACCATTAATGAGAGGAACGAGTAGCTCAAACTAGGTGGAAACCGTTGGGACAAACCGTTTGTTGTTTACGGAGGCCTGTTTTTAAGTGGATGTGTATTTTCAAGTGGTGGAAACCTCAGTCTACAGCAGAGGTAAATTAAATAAATTGAAGCTTTCTGTTTTTAACACGTAATTGGAATGAGTCCTCGTAAAATTAAGGGTTAATATCACTTGTGTTTCCAGAGGTTGCTGAAATTGCCCTTGTCGCTGCGTGACTCAGACAATTTCAGCAACTTCTAATTCTGAAAACACCCGTGATATTAATATCACGCTGTTATTTGTGGTGTTACTCGCAGAAGCATCTTCCAAATCCATTGAGGCTAAAAGCTCCTTTTCATACTCGATTTCTGGGTCGTATAAGACATCTCACTCAAAATAAAAACCGAGGGAAAAATTCAGAAATTGGTCGGCCAGTTTTCATTTGGGTCGACTCGATTTGCGTGAGACCGTAGCTGGCCGTGCATCTGTACTCTGATAAAGTACGCTGTTTTAACCAATCAGAGCGCCCGTTATATCAAAACTTTATTATAACAGCTTATAATACACATTGAAGCCTCAGCTATATTTCTCTTGTGGAGAGTTTTGTTTGTTTTTTCACCTGCCATATGGGTGGCGTTGATAATCGAAGATATATATCAGCGACGAAACTTGAAAAGACTTTTCATGTATCGCTACTGCCAATGCTCAGTAACAGCTAGCTGGAAACAACTCGGTTTTCTGGAAGGCTTCAAGCCAGAAATTTCTCATTTTCCGCGACAGTTCTCGTAGCTCTAATCGTTCTGTGTTTCATAAAGTAAAAAAACTATATGTATGGATACGCTGAGAGCTAAATGCTTTAATTTAACCGGTTCACATGTCAAAGATTAAGTTGCCAAGTGACCCTGACCCGGTTATGTGAAACTAAAGTGCTTGCGGTAGAAATGTAGAGTGTATCCTTTTTGTACTATAAACTGTTTAACCCTTTAAGATTCAAATGTTTTTGAACTCTTTCGGCAATTCTCTCGATGCAAATAATTGAAAGGGATCTAGACGTCCTATATGAAGGTCTCGCTTGAAACGTTTGCTGCTCTGGAATACCGAGGACTCAAGTTTTATTGTGACGTCACCGATTTGAACCGTTGTTGTTTTGCTCGCGACCGTAACGAGTTGTAACCGGCAGGTACTCGGTTCATAAGTTAGTGTGTTTTCGAGCCATTTTTCACTGCATAAGCTCCCAGGCTGGCATCATTAAGCTGGAACGGAGAGTAGAGGCAAACCTCTGAACGAAGCCAGAGGTGAGAGTAATTTCACAACGACTGGTGCGCCAAAGGTGGTCATGTCGAGTCATGGCAGCTCAGAAGTGAAGTTCGTCTCTCTAGCCGTTATGTGATGGATTCTTGGACCTAGCAAGCCAATTTTGGCGAGATTTAACTTGCAAAGAACACAACGCGTCGTACCAGTGGGTCCGGATGTCTAAACACTTATAAAAAATCTACAAACTGAAGATGGCGGGACTTCCATTTCGCCGTGGTATCCAAGACTCTCAGAATGAAATCCGGGTGCCAAAGAGAAAAACAGAGGCTTTCTAAAGTTTCTCGAATCAAATGGCTGATGCTCGACTCGTTGTAGGCGTGAGAGGCAAAATTGGAGATAGATGCTTAGTCACGAGATCAGGGTTTGCCCTCATTAGAACAATTTGTTTTCCAAAGGAGATTTTGAATTAAAGAATTGAAAGCAAAAATGTGTTTTTTAGCTTTGCTCCAGGCGCATAAAACGGCCATTTGGTTTTGCTTGAAAACAAATAACGATATGGAACGGAAAACGAACGTTATTCCCAGTGTATTGGCTCTTAAAGCGTAAAATAGTTACTGGTCGACACTATAAACAGACCATAGTAATCAGGTCTGGGCAATCTTCACGAAAGCGGTAGGCCTGTCTGTTGTACAAATCCGTACGATATATCGTACACTGGGCGTTAAAGGGTCAAAACTGAATTCAGAACGCTCGCTCTGTTTTGCTTTATCACCTTTGGTAGAGACTTGTAATCCAGGAGCAATACGAAGCCTAATGTTCACGTCTTAACTCCACTATCGATTTTGGGCCATTTCAATTGAAGCTACTTTAGCGGCATTTGCTACAAAACTCGGCACAAACACTAGAACTTGTTGTCAGCACAGTGTGTGGTTTGAAGCAAATGCTAAACACTGTCATGAATATTGATTGCAAACTGTAGCCAATAGCAGGCCATTGTGTCAAGAATTTTTGCACGGGCTTCATTTTGCACGCTTTCCGCCGTTCGCGGTTTGGTTTGTTGTTTGGAATATAATCCATTGAGTTCGTGCAAGAACTTTTAATTTACTGAATCTCATAAAATATTGGACTTTTCAGTTCATATTCTAAAAACTGAAAGAAACAACTGAATTTTTGTATCTGAGATACAAAAATTCAGTTGTTTCTTTTAAGTTCCTTTACCAGTCCGGAATATCCCTATTTTTGAGGACAGGCCTGACTCGTGTTTCAACCAATGAGAAGCCATGTTAGGATCTGCGTGTCACGTGTCAAAACACGGTCAAAACAAAACCACACTTTGTTCAAACTTTGAGCGCGCTTCACAACGCTTCATTATCTCTTTTTCGAACGAGAAATGACGGAAACAGTTGAAAGTCATGGCCAGAGCAGTGATTTTGTGACCCGGACTGGACAGTAGCGAGAAGGTTCCCGAAATACGTCCACGATCTTCAGATGCACTGGATGCAAAATCAACATAACGTCAGAGCTCATAGCCTGCGTGCAGACGTCTCCTATTTCCTTCGTTCCACTCGGAAAACAAAAGAAATAGGAGACGTCTGCACGCAGGCTACAGAGCTCAAAATGTCTCTAAAGCCGTAAGCAATTATTATATGTCTTCGCCTCGGTTATGTTCATCATTAGCTTTCCGCCAGGATATTCTGAGAAAAATTGCTGACCGCTTGATGGCTACAACAGCTAATATATATATTTAGCCATGCCTAAAAGCGGAGCTCCAAAAGCATTCTTTTTCTACTGGCATTAACATATAGTCTGCTACTCATATCACCCATCAAACCTCACTCACGCTACAGACCCAATGCTGTAAAAAATAGTATGGAAAGGTGATCTGAGCCAGTGGCACAGTGGATTTGGACCCTCCAGTCCAGATCTGCTTGTGGATCAGATTTGGACCCCCTAGTCCAGAACTGCTAGCAGATATGAACCCCCTTTTACGGATTTGGACCCCCTCCCCCTAAAAACAACCGTTCTACTGAGTAAGGTAATAAAAATTCCTTTGCAAATTGAGTTTGGAGATGTTAAAAAGCAAAATAAAAACATTGAGGTAGGTTTTTTTAAAAATCTTTAATACTTTGTGTAAAAAAGAACCTGCAACGCTAGTTTGCATCTATAAATTTTTAAAACAAAACATTTCTTAACATCTTAGAGCAATACCTAAGGACAGGTCTGTTTCCCCGTTCAACTGTAGGCTACTTAGTTATGGTTTAGAGCCACTAGAAATTGGTGGAGAAACCTGGTGAATGCTATTTTGAATCAGTATCCGACATCAGATATATAGTGATTCAGATCATCACTTCATAATGAATGCAATTTCAGTTATCCAAAGCCTCCATTGAGACAGTGGATATATGGACATGGATATATGTATGCCTCAAAAAAATTATGAAAGAAAGATACACGAAAATCAATAAAAATATTTAGATGATATTCATTAAGACCAAGATATTTCTTTTGATCAGTTACTTCTTGACCTTACAATCCAAAAAAACTTCTTGCTGACATTAAGCTCATCAATCAATGCACCTACAGTGTTTTCAAAAAGAAATCCAGCTGCTCTTCTGGCCAGCCAAGTGCAAGACTAAGCAACTTGATAATAAAATATTGGGCATTTGGTTGATATCACTATCAAGGTAATTAACAATGTAGTATGAGGATTTAAGGGAATGATTCACCAAAGCAAAAGTGCTGGAAATCTGTGTTAGCCATCTTAACTTGATTTTCTATTTTGCAAGAAAGGTAAGGACTAGTCTCACATTTCTCCATGTACATTTAAAATTGCACAACATACTTCATCAAACATCAAAAATCCCATTAAACATTAATGCCAAATGTCATTCAAACATTCCACAAGATTGGTGTGACCAGCTATGAATAAAATTAATTGAAAGACTACATGCAGGAGAAGGAAGTACATTGATGAGAAAGAGCTTACTTGAAGTTTAACTTTAAGCTTAATAATTCCTTTTCATGCGAATACATCTAAGTTGATACAAAAAAAGTGGGCTATTACTGTATTATAAATTCTAAAAACTAAGAGGTGAAATTTAAACGTGGCCCAAAGCTAACCTAATCAAATTAAATCGAATACTTGTCTCTTACAAGTCACCCCTGCTTAGAGATTGACACTAAAAATAAAGAAGTAAAATTGAAATACAATCCAAAGCTAACCTAATTAAATTACATACTTGTCAGTCACAAGCTACATCTGATTTAAAATTGACACAAATAATGTAGCTTAATAGATAGGACTTAAAAGTGCTTAAAGAAGGTGCATGCATGATGTTCGATGGAACACCATTCCAATCTGGTATGTAGCGATTATAAAAAGAAAAGCTGAAGGCCATATATATATATTTAGCCAGGCCAAGCCTAGAATCGGAGCTGCACACTCTCACTGAGCAACTTCGCATGGCTTTATTTGGGCCAGTTTAATTTGTGTCCAAAACAATTGAGCAGCAGCAGGGAAAACGAAGAGTTTTCGATAGCAAACGTATGCGAAAAAAAGACAGACATTCGTGAGTCCTAACTACTTTCAGATGAAAGCGTAACGGAATTCAAAGCGGATAAAAAATACACTACAAGCGAAAAAAGTACGATGCGAGTGTTTGGCTCGAAGAAGGAGAAGGTGGAGAAATTAAACAAGACTAGCTTGTAATAAAAAATAGCTTGTACTGATTAATCTAGAAAAATCGGTATTTATTTTGACATAAATGCCCGTAGAAAAGACAATAAAGGGTAAAAACGGATCGTTAAGAGCAGTCAACAGGAATCGACCGAGGTTCAAAAACAACAGAACAACAAACATAAGTATTACAAGAAAACAAAGCACAATACGAATAATATTTCTTCGAAGATTCTTGGAGAAGGTGGAGAAATTAGACAAGTAACAAAAATTGCTTTGCAATTTTGACATAAATGTCCGTAGAAAAGAGAAAAAAGAGGTCCACACCTGATCGTTTAGAGCAGTCAACAGGAATCACTGAGGCAGCAATCACTCGGAACGCGACAGAGCTGAATAATAGCGCCATTTCCCACAAAATCTTTCCTTGGCTGACACAAAACGCTAAAGAGCTTTGATAGTTTTACTGGTACTTCCCATGTCTTCCGAAGAACCTTCTTCAATTAATGATTCTCAGTGGCAAAGCGTCATCAAGTTAACGAAGAAAGCGCTTGCCAAACCACACCAGCATTTCTCTCGCAGACCCGTTCACTATAAAAATTATCAAAGCCAGCCCAGCCGGTCAACCTATTTCGGTGATTTTAACATCCAAACGCTGATTCTTACCGGTTCAAACAAATTAAGACGACATGTTTATAGACGGCGAAACTTAATATTATTGTTTACAGGCCGCATTCGACGAAGATCTCTAAAACCTGTCTAAAACGTTTTTCAAATGACGAGTGAAGCGCGCTGGTCTTTGACATTTTTGACAGCATTTTGACAACTTTATGTCAGATTTTGAGACGTGCACATGCACATGCATTTGATCGCCTTTTTTTTTACTCGAGCTCCGAGGACTCGTTGTGAAGGTAAGGGAAAAAGTTTCTTATCGCTGTTGAGGCACCAAGGTCGAAAAATAGTCAGCCAAGCCGAGTAAAAACACTCGTTCGCTTTACAAAGTAGGCGGCGGAAAGAGGTACATTCTGACAAAGTAGGCGGCGATTTTCGCCGGTTGCCGGCTTCTAATGAAACCCCTGAATTCAACGCGTCAAGAGCTTTCACTTCACCGCGGCATCTTACATCTCACCAAGAAAAGTCATTTAACAGTTCACCGGTATTAATGGGAGGAATGAGTAGCTCAAACTCTGTGGAAGAAGCTCTTTCTTTGGACAAACCGTTTGCTATTTTTGCGGATGCTTGTTTTTACTTTACTGAAGCTTACGTATTTTCAAGTGGTAGAAACCTCTACAACACAGCCCAGGACAGTGAGGTAAATTAAATAAATAGAAGCTTAGAAAATATTTTCTCAATGGGGATTAATTGCATGTCATTAGCAGTGTGGTTAGGAGAGGAGAGAAAATGTTCCGCGACTCTCCTCTCCTAACCACACTGCTAATGACATGCAATTAATCCCCATTGAGAAAATATTTTCTAACAGAGACTCAATCCGTAAGGCCAGGGAAGCTTTCTTAATTTCAAAAGGTAGAACAATTGATCCTGAAGGTCTTAACATCCGCGAAAAAACATATTAGTTAATTTTTTCTTATAAGTTTATCCTTTTTTTAAACCTTTTTTCTAGTATTTTATTTTACACTGTCAATCATTTTAGTTTTACGTGTTTCCGGTACATAACTACATAAACACCCCTTCCAATGTAAATTCTCATTGTACCTGAAGAAGGCTGGTTTGGCCAGCCGAAATATAGTACACAAAACTTAAAACCATTCTACGTTGTATCGGCCCTTGCTTTTATACTCTCTTAACTTGAGCCCACGATATGGTCACGTGACACTGGTCAGCGGATACCTTGTTTTGACAGGTGTCAATTGGGTATAAGATGGATGTCCAGTATCAAAGACGTACGCTGTAAAGTAGCTGGTCAGCTGGGCCAGGTGGAGTATGGCCGCCATGTTGGATTATTATGATTATTATTAGGATATTATTAATTCTTGGGCGACTCCGTCGTCGTGCGTACACGCCCACGAGCAATACCGCTAGCCATTCTTACCATGAGAAAAGCACTTGACGGGTTTCTATAGGTATGGTGCTCCGCTTGGCGGCCCTTCGGGCCGCCGGAGCTGCGCTACAAGCATAAACAAGTGATCATCATAAATTTACTGTCCTCCTTTTCTAGCCTGTTCCAGGTTCTCAGATATTTGGGGACCGCGCTCGACTGTTCGTGTTTCGCTCTTCAAATATCTGAGAGCCTGGAACAGGCTATCCATTTTCTTGTTAATGAACCTGTAAGGATTGGACACAGATGTTTCACATAGAGTAGAGTTATATCACTTCTGAATTAAATCAATAATTGCTAATGCCGACTTGAATATCACCCTTTTACAAGCACAAATTAAAATGTTCATGCAGGCCTATTTCAAGGAAATAAAATCCCATTTTGTAGCAGGTTTGATAAACAAATATCAGATGAATCAGATGAATCTCTCATAACAACCATGCAACCGGGGATATCAGTAACTGTCGATTTGAATTGTCTGAATAAAAATAGGAATTAGGTAGCATGGCAATTGGATGTTTAGAAGATGTGATTGCATTGTATTTTAATCACGAAAGACTGTAGTGTTGATTCATCATTTGTTCATTTATGATTTGCTGGACACCAAAGCCCCTTTTAAGCAATGCCTAGTGCAAAGCCTTTTATCGGAAATTAGCATTATTTACCTTATTTACATTTGGATGCAATTTCAAAGTAAGACCTGAAGACATTAAAAATTACACTATGATTTAATCCGGGATTGAAGAATACATGGTAAAGCAAGCAGGATTCAAATATCCACAAACTTGTGACTCCTCTTGTATCAAGAAGCAATGGTGAAACAAAAGACCAGGAAGACAATTTATTTTTAATCATTTTATTTGTATATATTTTTGGCTAATGAAAGGACCTGAAATAAAAAAATACAAAGCATCAACCATAACTGTATTGAATGTGATGAACTTAGCTGAAGTGTACAGCATTATTGGTATAAGCTATATACAATGGAGATTCACTAATTTTGTGACATTCTCCTTTGTTACTATGGCCACATATTTTGTTGCCCCATCAAAAACTCAAGTAGTGACTAAATCCTTTTGTTCAATTTTTGATTCTAATGTGGTGCTCAAACTGACAGACTGACTGACACACAATTGTTGTTTGTGGCTCATAACCTGTAAAATGATTGAAAGTTTTTTTCAGTTGAGCAATTAAAGTAAACCCAAGTTGCAAAGGAATGAACATATTTTACTTTATTACAAAATTTTTCTTACAAAATTGATGTTGTGGAGGCATACCCACGTTTACGTAGGCTGGTCTAAAAAATAAAAACAAAACCGGCTGATATGTACACAAAGAAACATAACAATCCTCAAGTCTTGCTACAACAGCGGTTTCAGTAAACATCAATACCTAACCTACAAAAAGAGTTGTTTACAACGCTGGGATTTGGCATGATGACACTTCAAGAACACTAGAAATCCGAATAGATACAGGAAAATTCGAAGCTAACTCTCAACCTACCTTTGAAAAACGATCCGAAAATGGCGGCTAACTTGGTTTCACGATCAAAGATTTTGGCGAAAATTCTACTTGTTTGTCTTCCACTTCGCTTTCAAAATGGCTGCTGAAGACTCCTCTCGCTGTTTCGTTGTCAAAAGTTGCGGATGAAGATTTTAAGTGTCAGAAAACAAAAGATTTCTTACGACCCGAGCCACCTTCAAAAAACAGCAACCATCTTCCTCGAGAACAATGCGGTGACCCCACAGATGTCCTAACAAAATAGGGATATTCCGGACTGTTTATAATTAATCATTTTTTGTGTTTCTGATACCATGAAACGGTTTGCAAACTATTGGCTAACACTAAATTGTCCTTATAATACAGCAGTTATGACTGAAAACATGTTCGCATTGACGACTTTTGGCATTAATCTTTGAAATACTTCGTAATACGTTAAAAATCTAATAGATGACAGCCTTAGTGCTTATCGTTTTTATGCATGAGAAAAAGAGACTGCTTTCTAGTTTGAGGTGTTTCCTTCCCTCGGGTGACTTTCCTTCTGGCTATTGTAGCTCTCGATTTTCTTTTCTTGATCCATAGTTCGGGGGCATAGTCTGGTACTGTTCCACATCCACATATTCAGAATATGTCTAAAATCCTCCTCGCCCCCAAAATGTAAATTAAAATGCAACTCAAAACCCGTGGGAGGTCCGCAGGGACATCATGGCGGTCGGACGTTTCTCTTTGCCGTCCGCGTAGTTGAAGTATAGCAGCGACGCCCAAAATCTCTCGGTAAATACAAATTAACATCATAGTTACAAATGTCTTTTAATTATTAAATGCGCGCAGAAGAACAAGCGTGGCGAGAGAGGTTCCATTGAAGAAGAAACTTCGCCTCGGCCGGCTTCGAAGAAACCAAACATGGCCTCCGAATCTGCTGGTAACCTCGAAGGAGACATAAACGAAGCTATTCAATCAATGGCTGACAGCGAGGAGGAGCCTAGCCTTTTGGAAATCAAAAGCTTACTATTAACAATCAATCAGTCAATCAACTGCTCTGTTTCATCACTTCTTAGTGACAACAAAGCACTGAGAAGGGAACTGGAAGAATTAAAGGACTGTATAAACCGCTAACTGAAAGAACTCAAGGAATCGTTACAAAAGACGAACAGTGAAAACAAGGCGTTAAAAACATCCCTGGATTCTACTAACGAACAGCTAAAAGCAACGAAAGAAAAACTTCGTAATCAAACGGAAGACATTCTTCAACTATGGGAGAACTTCGATAACCTCGAACAATACACACGTAAAACCTCCATTGACATACAAGGAATTCCGGAAGACGCCTATTCTAGCACAGAGGACGTTGTAATTAAAGTAGCTAAAGCTCTTAATATTACGGTCGAGCCTGAGGACATCGAAATTTGCCACAAATTAAAACAAGGAAACTGTATCATTGCGAAATTTGTTAGCCACAAAACGAAGTCTAGCCTTCACAAAAACCGTACACAGTTGAAAAACGTTAAAATCAAAGATCTATTCCCGGGATATCCAAGCATAACACAACGTGGTATTTTTATCAATGAGAACCTGACAAGATATATACAAGCGAGGATTATTAGAAGAAGCCAACTGGCGCAGAAGAGATGGTACGTTGCTTAGTGTTTGGACAATGGATGGTAAGTTATTTGTTAAAACTTTCCCTGATGGCAGACCTATTAGAATCGTTTCTGAGGAAGACTCAAGGCGTTACCTCATTGTAAAGGCTAATATTCAAGACAAAGAGTATGTCTTGGTGAATACATATGCTTCTAATAAGGATAAAGACTTGTTAGAATTTTTCAGTAGCATTTAAAAGCCGATTTGCGATAACGATTTAGACAATGAAAAAAATATCATTATTGGTGGTGATTTTAATTGCCCTATTTATCCTCTGCTCGATAAAAAAGGCGGCGTTCTCACTCCTCGGAGGGCTGTGGTGGAGAGAATTCTATGCATGCCAAGCGAATTGGATTTAATTGATATATGGAGAATCAGAAACCCTAGCTTGAGGAGTTACAATTGGAGTCAAAAATCACCCTGCGTATTATACCGTTTAGACTATTGGCTCATTTCCAATAATTTACAGGATTTTGTGCAGTCAACTAACATCTCCCCAGCGATTAGGACCGATCACGCCGCAATTGACCTGAGTGTTGGTGATATTGAGAAAGGCGTTAAAGGCCCTGGGTTCTGGAAATTTAACTGCTCACTACTTGACGATGAAAATTATCTTCAAGAAGTAAAAACAAAAAATAATAATAATAACTTTCAAGCATGGATGGTGGAGGGCGAAAAGGAATTACAAGATAAACGTGCAATTTGGGAATGAATTACGTACAATATTCGGTTCCATGCCATCAACTATTCAAAGATTAAATAGAAACAAAACAAAGAAAAGGAAACTCAGTTAGAAAACGATTACAGCGAGGCCGCAAAGAAATTTGAAGACGATCCTAGTGAAGATAACAAATCTCGGCTATGTGAGGTGAAAGAGAAACTTGGAAAAAGTTATGACGAAACGATCAAAGGCGTCATTATTCGTGCAAGAGCTCGATGGCACGACTACGGCGAGAAAAGCTCGAAGTATTTTTTAAATCTAGAAAGAAGAAACCAAGTGAAAAAGCACATAAGCAAACTTCAAATTAATAGTTCCTTAACAACTAACCCTACCGTTTTCTCTCGGAAGCAAAACACTTCTATGTGAACTTGTACCAATCACCATCCATAACTGCGGACAGAGAATTTTGATAGAGAACTTCTTAAATGGTCTGGAAATTCCAAAATTATCAGAAGAAGAAAAGCAATCATGCGAAGGGAAAATATCACTGGAAGAAAGCGAAATAACTTTAGAAAGCTTCAAGGAGAACAAATCACCTGGAAGTGATGGGATTCCCATAGAATTCTACAAACGATGTTGGGATATCATAAAGAAACCTTTCATTGAATGTGTCAACGAATCTTTTGAAAGAGGTGAAATGTCAGACACACAGAAAAAAGCTGTGATAACGCTTATTGAGAAGGGTAGTACTATGCGCTAGGATAGACCCAAAAACTGTCACTTTTTTAGCCAATCAGCGTCGAGTATTTCAAAATTTGATGAGTGAGCGTGGACTGGGTACTAGAAAAACTGCGCTAGGATAGACCCAAAAACTGTCACTTTTTTAGCAAATCAGCGTCGAGTATTTGGAGTTTGATGAGTGAGCGGGGACTGGGTACTAGCTGTCAATCCAAAAGGGTCACGTGACCGTGTTACTTCCCCTCGTCCCGTGCGGTTTTGCATCTCATTTAAAAAAGGTTCAAAATGCCCCTACATTTCTACTTGAGGGAGGGATGAGAGTCAATGAACGGACACGTGATGGTTTTTGATGCACTGTTTAATGGTATTTTATAATGGTTCTGTTTACAACGTCAAAAAGAAAGTCAAAATTTCGTAAATGATGGCGTAAGGCGTAGGGTGCAAGGCTTCGTGTATGTTCTCCACAGTCATTGCTGAAAGGGCAGAGGAACAAGTGTCGTGTCAAGCGTCGTGATTTGTCCAACGCACATGCAAACATCACCTGCGAGTGAGAACAGGCAGTTAGTGTTGTTTGCAGCTACGGCACCGGTATTTTTCTTTTACGAAAGAAAACTGTGACAGTGGTTTGTGGGAGAGTGGATAACTTTGG
The DNA here is from genome assembly GCA_016490735.1 of Pachyseris speciosa. Lineage (NCBI taxonomy): Eukaryota > Metazoa > Cnidaria > Anthozoa > Scleractinia > Pachyseridae > Pachyseris > Pachyseris speciosa. The sequence goes on from JAEMWC010000270.1 coordinate 415,694, forward strand.
TTTACAAATACTGCAAGCAAAGGGTTCACAGGCGGGACAGTAGGAGGGAAGTAAGTCTCGGTAGCGGCGACAGGAGCGGCGGTGACGGAACTCGTCGGATCTGGCGGACCTTTCGTGGTTGCAATGGATAGGGACCAAGGGAGCGATAGAAAAGCCACCAAAATCCAGAAAACACTGCAAGACAATGAAAGGGTGGTTTGCAAGTGCTGCACGGATTCTAAATAGTCACAGATACTGCATGAATTGTTTCGACAGTAGGATGGCCGTAGACTTCGACAGCGGCGACAGGGGTTGCGGTGCTTGAATTTGGATTGGAAGGGCCTCCCGTATGAACAGCGGATACTGACTGGGGGTTCAGTGGAAAAGGCGCCACACTGCAATAAAAATAAACGGTTTTTAATGAAACTGTCAAAAGACTAATTAGGATTACAATATTTGCAACTGAAAGGATAACGATAGGGGTGGTCTTGGAAGTGGCATTCTTGACAGGCGGTTGATAAAGTGAAGTGTTGGCAATGTTGACACCGCACCCAACGTTGTTGGAGCCAATAGCGTTTGAGGTGCCGGCAAAACTTGATCCCGGCGTCGGGATGGGTGGGGAACAGGTTCAGCATGTCTGTCATGCACTGGAAAGGAAAACAGGGGAATGAAAGTCAATCTCTTGGTAAAAGAAGCGAGTGGGAAGATGGAGACAGGTCTGATTCGCATGCGCCCAGTACTGGGGATCAATGTCTGAGCAGAGGTGGGTGCTGGTTAGGATCTGCAAGAACAGCGACGCAAAAATCAATGGGCTTGTAGGATGTAGTACAGGACGTGGCGGCGGGACACGTGGAACCATTGACCGCAGCTATGGAGGTGTGGGCAAATGAAGATTCTTTCGGGGACACGCGGGCGTTCGGCCATGGGATCAATCAATCTCTGTCAAGAAAACCAAGCGCAGCGTTTTAATAATCCATGTGCATGAGATAACTGTGACGAATTTCAAGGAGGAGGTTGTGTTTCAATATTAACCAGCGGTCGTAGACCAGGTAGCGTATGCGGTGGACTGTCAGTTGGTAGGAGGGATTGAGGCTGGCTAGGCGTATCAGCGGGTCAATGAAAACCTGGGGAGAAAGTGTAACTGTGCGTGACACGACTGCACCACGTGATTCCCTGGTATAGAAACTTTAGTCGTTGATGGCAAGCCATGAAAGGCACTTGCGTGACGGTGAGGCGATAGGAGGGATTGAGGGTGGCCAGGCGTATCAGGGGGGTAATGAAGACCTACGGAAAGAGAAAATGCTAAATCGGAGGTCACTGTGACGGTGAAGGAGAGGATTTGGATCATGGCTGGAGCGGAGGCAAACCCATCCCTTGGGCATGGTCTGCGAAAAAACCAACACGAAGGAATGGGAATTGGACATGTTTTAATAACACAGATAAAATGGAAGCAATACAAAGGTGAAAACCAGAACAAAAACTGAACAACATGGCAACGGTATGAGGACCAACACCTGGTGCTGTGGGAGGCGATTGGCAACTGCCCGGGGTGGACCGTCAGCTGTTGAGAGATTCAAAATAGTCCAGTACGCGTTGGAAATTGGCCAGGGTGGCTCTGCGTGGCAGGAAGGCTCTGAGGATGACCGGGATCTGCTTTGAGTAGACGAGGCGCTTGCAACGAGGGTACATCGGGCAAACGAATAGGCAACTGTCATTCTGGTGGTGGGCCCACTTCCCGTAGGCGTCAATCAGAAACTGCAAGGGTAAGAGATGAATGACTTTGGGGGTAACGAAGACGACGGGCAAGTTTGCTCTTTATCCAGTGTTGACAAAAGCTGGGTGATTGGAAACAAATCCACCCTGGTGGCAACTGGAAAGACAATGGAAAACACTTAGCGGGGTCGATGATGATTTTGACGCGTATACCGGGTAGGCTCCCGTTCTTGTCGTCATCCCAATGCCAATGAAAGCCGGGTTCGGTGTAACAGATCCACCCCAGGGGCAACTAGAAAGAAAAGACAAGACTTACTCAGCGGAGGGGCACGAAGTCGATGCGCAGGTTGGGTCGGGTCCCGTCATAGTCCCAGTGCCAATGATAACCGGGGTCGGGTTGATAACAGGTCCACTCCCGGGGCAACTGAAAGAGAAGAAGAAAGAACGCCTGTGACGAAAGCTGTGGGGTCTGTTCCAGTACCCGGGGATGACAATGAGCCGCAGGTCGCTTTGGGGGGCGTGGTTTACGTGAACGTTCCCTATGTGAACGTCTGTGTGACAAAGGCAACCCCTGATCAGGGCCTGAAAAGACAAAACTTACTCAGGACCAAGCGCTTTTTGAGGGGGGGTTTCCGTGCCAGTGCCAATGAAAACGAAGTCCTAGGAAACAAGTCCACCCCGGGAACATGCCCTGAAAAAGAGGGAGGAGGACTTACATTCTGTAAAACAAAGCGGGGCCGTAAACGGTGTCCGAGGCAAAAGTGCTGTGATCTTCGTGCCAAATGAGTGTGGCCTTGTTTTCGATGTAAGAGGCGCACGTGCACTCGACTCGACCGCTCACGGGAGCGTCGTCGAACACGTAACAGTTTTGGCACCAAAAGGTGACCTGGGGGAGAGGAGAGAGACACTTACTCAGGTCAGACAAACGCATCGGAGGAAGGAATCATCAAGCAGGGAACAAAGCCAAGTGGTGATCTGACGAGGAAAAAACACTTACGTGGATTGCCTGACTACTAAGCGACAAGTGCACCGGGGTAGGGAACAAAACCAAGTGGTGATCTGACAAAAAGGAAACAACACTTACGCGTCACGGCCAATAATCCCAGGGACAGTAGAGGGGGTAAGCGAAACTGCGGACTTGATGAGCCCGGATGGTTTTACCCCGGTGGGTCATGCAAGCTGCCACCAACGTTTGGCCGGGCACTTCATTCATGAAGGGTAACCAATGGAAATCGCAGGTGCCGTGGGGTACGATCTACAAAGAAACACTTACTTAGAGCGGAACCAGTCTGAGCTTGTGAAACCAATGGTGTGCACTTTGAAAGGCGTGGAAATGAAATCTAGCGACAGCAGATCTCGGTTGCGCTCTCAGGAGGATGTTGGGGAGGTGAAGCAGCATGCATTTCTGTCGGAGGAACAGGGGCTGCGAAAAAAAAGGAGGACACTTACTTACGAACGTCCAAACCAGAATTCAGAATTCAGAATGGACTTCCATTGTGGCTCGATGACCATGAGGCGATGCTGTTCCTCGAACCAAGGAATGTAATCGCTTTCGTTCAAGAGTTGCTGCGTGTAGGTCAGACAGAAAACTTTGGCGGGCAGGGGCTGAGGAAGAGGGTAGGAAAGGGGTGACTTAGTTATGAGCTAACTGCTATGACAAGACATGAAAAAAACGTGAACTTACGGTTCCGTGTACACGACAGCGTGGTAGCTGGTCCATCTGTTGGTGAATTTTGTCCCAGCCCATGGCCAAGCGATTCTTGATGTTATCCTGGATTTCCTGCATTTCTTTTTTCTTTCAGGATTAACTCCTGCATTTCAGGCGGCAGAAAATCCCATTGGGATGACCCATCTCGGTCTGGTGACATGTCGGTGTCGTCTGGTGTCCAGTACGCTCCATCACGGGGGAAATCCCTTGCGCCATCCATCTTTCACTACCTCTGATCTGGGTACTTCATAGCAAGCTCTCCCGTCATCGACGATCTCTGATCTGGGTTTTTTCGTGGGAGGTATATAGTTCGCCATCTTGAAACTGAGTGATCTCCGTGGCCGGTGCGTCGCCCTTATGGATTTGGCGTCCACCAATCAGCGCCGCGGAGATCACCCACGTGGCCTCAAGAGGGTGAGGGACCCCCATCCCCCCGGTTCTTCCATGACGTCATATGGGTTGGTTAGCGTTGATTGGTGCACGGGGTGGGGTCCACGCCAGGGTGGTGTCAGCAGGGACGGTGTATAAAGTGAGGTGCCTGGCGTGACGGTACCATGTCAACATGAGGCAAGACCAGGACCCACAAGGACGATTCGAGTTCGAGTTGGAGCCCGTTGTGCAGCAGCGCAGTGTGCGCATGGGCGTCCAGGAGCGCGTGTTTCGGACGCGCGTGCGCCAAGTGGGGGCTTTGAGACCGCGCCAGAATGTGGCGGCCGCGTTGACGCAAGGGTTGCGCGGGCCCTGGAAGGTTTGTTGCGCGACCAGCAGGAGGAGATTGAGGATCGGGACTGCGTGTTCTTCACCATAGGCTCCAATCGTTTGGTGAACAGTTACAATGGTTGGGGCTTGACGGTCGGGGAATGGCGACGAGATTCCTTGCGGGTGTACACCATGTTGCAGCACCTGGCCAAGATGTTGAATTCCTACGAACAGTTTGAAATGAACGACTCGTTTCAATTGACCTTCATGCACGTGCGTGGCACGCTGCGCGGCGGGGGTACTAGACGTCGAACCAAACCGGGTCACCGGTCGTCGGAGATGTTGCGCGTCATGAAGAAAGCCGTGATCAGGATTCCTCGTACGCGGTCACGACTCCTCTCCTCTCAACTGTGCTGTGCACGGGCTTTTGGTGACGGCACGCGCCAGACTGGAGAACCATCCGCAATGGCGCGCGTTCCAACGAGGGCGCGCTCTGCAATTGTCGGCGGCTACCCAGTTGCACCTGACCACGGGCGTGCCTTTGGGCGCTTGCGGGGACGCGGAATTGAAACAGTTTGCAGCTCATCCGTCCATGGCCGACTACACCATCGTGGTGGTGGACGCCGACCGGAACTTTGAAACGTTTGCTTACGGGTTTGGCTCCCAGCATTTGGGACTATTGCACGAGGGGATCACTTCGACGTCATCAAATCTTTGCCCGGATTTTTTGGCACCAGTTACTTTTGCGCCCATTGTTACTAGGGCTACGACCATGCGGGCCAACATCGCTGCACCCAAAACGCCAATCATTGCGGAGCTTGTTTGCAAGACGGTTGCTCCGATCATGCTCGGGCTCGGTCGGAGAAGGGGATGGCTAGTGCGTCGTGTCCCCATTGTCGGCGTCTGTTTTACGGGGACGTTTGTCTGGCTAATCATCACGGTCGAAGCCACGACGGTCGCGTGGCCGGACCCGGACGCCCTAGCGTGTGCGACAATCGGCGCAAATGTCTAGACTGCGGCAAACTGTTGCGAGGGGTGCGGGAGAGCCAGGAGTACGTGTGCGGTCGAGCCTGCTGTCCTTCTTGTCGCCAAGGCGTCATGATCCACGAGCACCGTTGTTTCGTGCAAGTGGTCAAGACGCCGGACCAGCTGCGGGCCGAAAAGTGGCAAAAGAAACGGCGCGGGCATGATGCCCAGGACTCCGACGACGATGACGAGGACACACCCCCGTTGCATGTGTTTTTTGACATTGAGAGCATGCAGGAGGGCGGTTGCCACGTGCCCAACTTGGTGGTGGCCGAGACCGAGGACAAGGACCGTCCCGTGCGGTTTTGGGGAGACGATTGCATCAAAGACTTTTTGCAGTGGTTGGAGACGTTGACCGAGGAGGAGACGCGTCCGGTGACGGTCATTGCCCACAATTTTCAGGGATACGACAGTTACCCCATCATTGCCGAGTACCACCGTCAAAAGATGTTGATTGAACAAGTGCGGAACGGGGGCAAGGTGCTGTGCTTGGTGCATGATGGGATTCGTTTCATTGATTCGCTGTCGTTTTTCCAAATGCCCTTGTCGGCCTTTCCCAAGACCTTCGGATCAACGGAATTGAAGAAGGGGTATTTTCCCCAGCTGTTTAACACGCGTGAGCATGCCCGGTACGTGGGGCCTATGCCGGCCTGGGACTATTACATGCCCGAAGGCATGTCCGTCCAACAGCGAGCGGAGTTTGAATGGTGGCACGCCCAACAGGTGGCCGAGGGCAAGGAGTTTGACATGGCCATGGAGTTGGTGGCCTATTGCGAGTCGGATGTTCAGTTGCTCAAACAAGGCTGTTTGACTTTCAAACGACTGTTTGAAGCCCAGACGGGTTTCAACCCCTTTGATCAAATCACCATTGCTTCGGCTTGCAACCGGGACTTGCGCATGAACCGCATGGAGCCGGACACCATTGCAAGCGAACCCTTGCAGGGGTGGCGCCTCAAGACCAATCATACCTTGGGGGTCATGGAATGGTTGCTGTGGCACGAGCGTCGTCTGCGTAACGAGGAGTGGAATGGTTTGACGGAACAGGAGATGCAAGATCACGATGTCATGTCCATGGCTTACCCCGACTATGCGGACAATTATCACCCCTTGTGGCGCAACCACTTGGAACACTCGCGCAACGTGGGCGAACATAAGGTGCCCGGCTCGCAGTACAGTTTGGATGGCTACCAGTCTGAAGGTCACGTGGCCTACTAGTTTCACGGTTGTTTCTGGCACGGTTGTCGCACTTGTTTCCCCCAGCGTACCGAGGAGCACCGCCGCTTGTTGGATCGTTCCATGGAGGACGCGTGGATGGTCACCGAACGCAAGATGCAGTTCTTGCGCGAGCGCGGCTATCGAGTGGTGGAGATGTGGGAGTGCGAGTGGAACCGCTTGAAAACGGAGGACCCGGACCGTCGGGCCTTTGTGCAAGGGCTGGAGTTGCCGGAACCCTTGAACCCAAGGGAGGCTTTCTTTGGCGGCCGCACCAACGCCGTGCAACTGTATTGCGCCGCCGACCTGACTCAGGGAGAAGAGATTCGTTACTACGATTACACTAGTCTGCACCCCTTCGTGAACAAGACGGGCCGGTACCCGGTGGGACATCCGCAGATCATTTACCAACCCGACACGACGGACATTTCGGACTACTTTGGTTTGGTCAAGTGCACGGTATTGCCGCCCGAGATGTTGTTCCACCCCGTGTTGCCCTATCGCACCCACGACAAATGAACATTCCCCCTTTGCCGCAGCTGCGTGGAGAGTTACGTGGACCGTCCCCTGTTCGACAGGATGTGCCAGTGCCAGCACCCGTATGCCGACCGTGCCCTGGTGGGGACCTGGTGCACGCCAGAACTGGAAAAGGCCGTGGCCATGGGCTACACCATTCTGAACATTCACGAGGTGTGGCACTTTGCCTAGACGCAGGTGGGGTTGTTTGAGGATTACGTCAACACCTGGCTCAAGATCAAGGAAGAAGCCAGCGGATGGCCGCCCCGCTGCCTAACGGAAGCCCAGAAGCGAGTTCACATTGAAGTTTACTGCCAGCGGGAGGGCATTCGTCTGGACTAAGATGGCGTCCAGCAGAACCCCGGGCTGCGGGCACTGGCCAAGATGATGCTCAATAGCATGTGGGGTAAATTTGGGCAACACGAAGACACGACCCAGGTGCGCGAGTTTGTGGACCCTCAACCCTTTCACAGTTTCTTGGACAGTGACCAGAACGACATTCGTTACGTCAGTCTCTTGACCGAAGAACGCGTGGAGGTGCAATTCAAGAAGGAGACGCATGCCGAAAGCCTATCGCCCAACCTCAACATCTTCATTGCCTGCTTCACTTGTTGGGCTCGTCTGCGTATGTACGAGGCGCTGGAGCTGCTGGGGAACGCGTGTTGTACTTCGACACGGATTCGGCGATTTACTTGCACCATCCTGACCAACCCGACCCGCCGCTGGGGGATTAGTTGTTGGGCTCGTCTGCGCATGTACGAGGCGCTGGAGCTGCTGGGGGAACGCCTGTTGTACTTCGACACGGATTCGGTGATTTACTTGCACCGTCCTGACCAACCCGACCCGCCGCTGGGGGATTGTTTGGGCGATTTCAAGAGCGAGCTGGAGGCCGACGACCCCATCATGGAATTTTGTTTGGGGGGTCCTAAGAATTACGGGTACCGGACGCGCGGGGGCCACACCGTCTGCAAAGTGCGGGGATTCTCGTTGAACAGCGAAGGCACGGCGCAATTGAACTACCAGGTGTTGCGCCAAAACACCTTGGACGAATTGGAGCATCCCATGGCGGCACCGCGCACCACGCGTATCACCAAGTCCCATCACATCGTGCGCGATGCCAAAGGCTACGCCCTGTACACCCAGCCCCAGACCAAGGACTACCGTCTGGTTTACTCCAAGCGCGTGTTGGATCCCGTCACGGCTCGGACCTACCCTTACGGCTACGAGATGGTGGAGGAGGAAGCATAAACCACGGACACTGTCTTGTCAATGAAAAATGGCTTTTAATGCACCATGAATGTGAAAAAATAAAGTTGCAATTTTAAACACACTTTGGATTGCAGTATTTTCTTGACGATGGCCTCTGGCCAAGTGTGGGTCCCCGGGTGGGCTTCGATGGCCTTGATCATTTTCTTGTCGGCTTCCCACTTGTCCTGCAACGTCTTGGCGCAATCGTAATCCACGTCGTGCTACTTGGCTAGGGCGTCCAAACGATTGACTCCCGGGTCCTGCTGCGCTAGGCGCCGCTTGAGTCGCGTCCCCGGCCCCAAGTAATGGTAGCCGGGCCAGTGAAATTCGATGCCCGTCTTGTACAACCAATGTTGAATGTCCAATAGACCGCCACGCATGCTCCGTCGGCGACGAAGCAGACGCTGGCTAACCCCGCTCCTTTCCAACCTTTTACGAGAAGTCTTGCTCATGTAATTTTCGTCTAACGAGCCGAGTGCGCCAATCTCCCCAACTGGGCAACGGTTTCAAGCGCTCGACTTCGGTTGCGCGTTTCTGGCGCCACTCCCGACTGGTTTGCAAGAGTTTTTGCGCTCGCGCTGTGGCTTGGGCCAAGGGAGTGGTGGCTTCGGGGGGAGCTTTTTTACGTCGACGCACATGGCGTGACAGACGGCGTTTTGGTGGCAGGGCGCGGCGTCTGCCCCTTTAGTAAGGTCTTGAGCATGGTCCCCTGACCAGTCCCTCGTCTTCCTCCTCCTCTTCCAAAAGGCACGGCCGCGGCCGTCGGGGTGGTGCCTTGACGGACGCGGCGGGTGAGTTTGCGCAATTGCTTGGACACCGGCTTCATTCTGGCCACCTTGATGCCGGCCGGCAGCTCGGAGGTCAAAATGGCGTGTTTCTCGGTGGCCAGACGGGCGGCTTTGTCCAGCTGGGCATTTTCGGTCAGTCGTCCCTTGTAATGTTCCACCAGGTTTTGCATCTCTTGGGGACTGACCAGAAAACGCGTTTGAAAAGCACTGGTGGCAATGTTTTCACAGGAAAGCGCAACAGGTGCGACACGCCACTTCCATGGTCCCACCGTTGACTATGCGTTCCATTTGCCGGCGACAGGCGTCGCAAGCCGTTTTATAATGTAAGTCGTGCAACTGCGTCTCCACCTGTTGGAGGCGCGTTTCCAAGGCCTGGCGCTTGGCTTCCAACTCCGTGGCCGTCTCTTTCCATTCTTGCGCTTTGCGGTTGGCCTCCACTAAATGCTGGGCCATGCTCATGACGACTTGCGAACGCAACAACAATCCAACACCGAATTCAGTCCGTGCCAAAAGCCTCGATCTTTTTGACGCATGACGATTTGACGCCGCTTTTTCAAGGAATGTTGGCGTTTGGCCAGGTTCCTCAGGGTGCGTCGGTGCGGGCGTAGACGTTGGACCACAGCCTGGTCCAGGGGCACGCGTCTGTTGAGGGCATGGAAGACCATCTCGCTGCTGGCATTGATTTGATCGGCGTTGGCGTGTTGCAACTGTTCGCGACATTTCTGTTGATTGGCTTCTTTCAACACGGACCGTAAGAAGCCCAGTTGACGACGCATGCGCGGAGGGGCCATGTTAATTCGAACTGAAGGAGGAATTTCGACTGACGTCGGGTGGTCGGCCGTCTTTATAGACGGTAGTAATGGTATTGGTGTGCGTCACCCCGGCAATGTGACAACCGGCCCTGCGTTGACGATTTTCTTCCTGCAACATTTCCAATCGACGGCGCAACTCGGCTTGATCTTGGCGTCGTGTGACACCTCGTCCGGCGCCCCGCCCGGCGCGTCGTCCGCCTCAGCCACCCCGACCACCCCGACCACCTCGACCACTGCATCCTCCGCCACCGCCATCCCCGTCGCCACCTCCGCCGCCTCCTGGTGCCGCCTGACAACCGCCTCGGGCCGTGCGGGTGGTGGTCCCGCTAGTGGTGGTCCGGACGCCCCCTCGGCCTCGGGACCTGGGTTGTTTGCCACCCACGGTGGGTCGGGCACAAGGTTGTTTACCGCCCACGGTGGGGCGAGTGCTGGTGGCCGTGGGTGAGGGTTGCGTGATGGTGAAAGTGATGGTCTGACGTAGAGTGCTGGTCAGCATGGGTCCTACAGTGGGTCGAACGGGTGGTGAAGCACCGATCCGCAGTCAATCGGGTGTGCTGAGGGTGCTCCTGGGACAGTGTAGGGTCTGAAACCCCATTTCCCTCAAAAGCTGATTGGGGTTCACGTCTGTTTGCAAGCCTCTTTGCAGGTCCTGCAAAGTGATGGTGGCCAACTCCGGATAGGTGCTGCTTGAACCGGTGCCCGGTCCCGCGGAGGCCATAATGGTGGCACGAGACGGCGGGGAAGGGGTGCCCACGCCAGGCGGTTGACTTTGCTGGAAGGAATCGTATCCGAGTCAATTCTGCGGCTCAAATCCAAACGGCGTCCTTCCAAAGCTTGGCGTTCTTGTCGCGCCCTCTCTCGGGACAATTGCGCTTGAAAACAGGGTGTCCGGCTGCTCATGACTCCTCGGGCACGAATACGCGGGTCAAACCTTCGTCGGGTAAGATGTTCGAGAAGAGACGCTGAGAATCATCTGAGGCGGGGTGCAGGTCCAACATTAAATACCCGTAAGGTCGACTGGTCTCGCGCCGAAACAATTTCAAGACTTCGCGAGCGTTGTCCGGAAAGGCTCGGGAGACCAAGGCTCGCATGCCCGTCACGTCGCGAGGGTTCTTGAAGGCCACGATGTAATGCGCATTGCGCGAAATGGTCTTGGCGTAGGGACCGGGCGGAAAGATGTCCTGCAGAATGTTGATGACCGAAATCTTGCGATGGTGCGAATGTTTGGTGAATAAATCCAAGATGCTCTTGTCGCAGGAGCCTTCGTCCTGCAAATCGTCCAACACCAATAAACCACCTTGGGACGTGAAATACTTGGACAAATCCGCTAGGCTGGGCAGGCCTTTGTCAAAGGTCACCCCTTTCATGTCATCGTACCCGGGTTGCAAGACCTCATAGCAATACACCACTTTCTTGGGCGGCGGTTCGAATTTGGTGTTCCGGGCAGCAATGAGCCGTTTCGTGAAGACCGTCTTGCCAGAACTCGATGGACCAGCCACCAAGATGCTGCACGGCGCGCGAAACATGATTGTCGCGCGTGAGCGATGCGGAACTGGTTTTTAACGACGACCGTGATGACTGGGACGACTGCGCATCGATCGTACCAAGCGTCTGCCCAGATAAGCCAATGCTAAGGCAGGCAATGTGCCAATGATGCCTCCTCGTTGTGTCAAGCGGGTTTTGCGACGGGGCGCGCGTCTTCGACGTTTGAGTCTGCGTACCAAACTGACTTGTTTTCCCATTTTTTCCTGGAAGTGGTGGTTTTTATACGCTCATGCGACCTCTGGCACGAGCTTTCAGGCGACGCTTTCTCTTTCGGCGTTCCAACAACCGTTTGGTACCAAAACCCACGGCGCCGCTGATGCCACCCAAAGCGGCGGCCTTGCCCATGGCGGCCAAGGCGGGCAGCGCCAAAGCCAAGAGGGTATGATGCCCCCTCATTGTTTGCCCGTGCGTCGACGACGTTTGACCATACTGCTCAGAGACCGCGCCTGACTCACCGGGTTTTATACCTCAGACCTCCCAGGGGGCGGCTCGGCGATTATACGATCCCGTGGCACCCTTAGTGCCCATGCGCCGGTACTGTTTACTCCGGCCCAATTGCGTGCCGACCAAGCGGCTTTGGACAAGATGGAGGACACCACACCTCCTCGTTGTCTCCTACGACGTCTCATGCGCCGACGCCCTGTGCGTTGTCTCCGGCACCGCACCATGTCTTTTTTCACCGATCGGGGGAGTGTTGAGCTTCTTATAGGCTCGGTTCTCCAAGGTGCGGATCCATTCCCGCAAATAGGTTTCGCGATTTTCGATCAAAAAGGGTTCATAATCTCGACCGCGTGTCAACAAATACAATACGTGCGCCATGGCCCCCAAATCCATGGCATCCTCCTACATTGACTTGACCGCGCGCAGCACCTCTCTGAGCATGTGGCGTCGGAACCGTTGTCGCGTGATCATGATGCCGAAATGACCGCGGAAACCCTCCCACGCTTTTATGAACTCCCAGGAGTCTGAAAAGAAAAGAATGTTATCAGAGAAACGGACTCGAGACAATCCCCACCATGGAGGAGAGCCAAGCGCCACTTGTTTCCCACGACCACAACCCTGAAGTATCGAACTCTTCCTTCTTATAGCCTTTGGATCTCGGCGTCCCGGCCTTGTGGGAGATCCAAAAGGGTGGACGGGCAAAGGCTGAAAGAGCGACCAATGCGTACACCCGCGCCCGGGAAGAACACTCTTTCGTCGGCCCGTCCACGCTCCTATTGGGGTGGCGCAGTGCCTTATATACCCTCGGACCGGGGAAATCCCCTGCCTTGTGGGACACCCAGCACACCTCTGTTTACGTTTTCATGGCTTTTAATGCATATTGTTTAGTCATACAACATTGAGTCCACGGTCCATCCTCCTCATCGGAGGGGAGTTGGTCCCCGATGAGCGTACGCAGACGCTCTCCGGCTTGGTGGTCGTTTTTGACAAAATTACGTTGATCAAAGTCTTGCAAAAAGTTTTCCAACGTACGACCGCGCACTTTGTCTTTCAAGTACAACAGGGCGTAATGTCCACAGGCCCGACTGTTCATGGCTTGCAGGGGGCGATCGCTGCGTCGAGCGTGTTGCCAATGCTTGCGAATCCAGGCCAATAGGTGTGGCACGCCGTACGTGTCCAGGGGCAGACCGTAACTGTCAAAGACTTCGCAAATGGGTCCCTCGGTCCACAGGGCCAACCAGTGTTTGCTCGGTTCGTCTTCGGGGTCCGTGTTGGCGATGTAGGCCGCGCGGCAGGTCTTGGTGGGTTGGGGTGGCAGCCGATTTTCGGGAAACCCGCCCACAAACACGCGCTTCAAGAGCGCATCCGAGGTTGCCAAGCCTCTCAACACGCGATCGCTGAGCGCTACCAGTTCCATGCTCAGACTGAACGTGCTCCTCACACATCGTGAATGTTATACTGTACGGCTCCGTTGTCATCGATTTCGATGATGTTTTCGAATTCGCCCCAGACCACCACCGTGATGTTCTTGTTGGGAGTTGCTCCAAAGGTGATTTCCAATTTGACGTCGCCGGCTTGGCGGGGATTCATCAGGGCCATGTCCGCATTGCCGCTGGGCACGTTGTTCCAAGCAAACAAGGTGCAGTTGTTTCCGTCTCCCCAATCTGCAGGTTTCACCATGCACTCCGAGCTCTTGACCGAGGGTCCAGTGGCTTGCAGGAACCGAAAGTACCTGGCCCAATCTTTGAGTTTATCACTCTGGTTGAGTTCCAGGGCTTCGTAGGGATATTCTTCACCTCGCACAATCTGTTTGATGCGAGTGACTCCAAACTTTTGGAAGGCAAAGGGGTAGTAATCGAGCGCCCCGTTGTAGGCTTCGCTCAACACCAAGCCCACCACCATGCGATCGGGCACTCGGTTTTGGAAGATGTCTCTTTCTTCGAAGCGCGTGGTCTTGCCATCGAAGGTGAAGGTACGGACGTCCGTGCGTACGGTGGGATAAGCCACAATCTTGGTTTGCTTGCGTTTGAGTTCCAAGTTGGTGTACACGGTGGGATTCAAGGCCAATCGACAGACGTAAAATTTGGCATCGATGCTCTCGGGCTTCAGCATCACGTATTTCTTGCCGGTGGCTTTGGTACCGAACAGGAAGAAGTCCGGGGAATTGAAGTACAACTGCAATATGATTTCGATGCCCGGCACCAAGATGCAGCCCGTATAAAAGGCTTCCAGATGAGGTCTTATGATCAAATCCACTTCTTGGGCATTCATAAACTTGGTACCCAATTGCTTGAGCTTGTTGTCTGTGCCACTGGCGAAGACACCTGCTGTGGCTGGCTTGGGTACATCATTGTTAGCAGCTGTAGCTTCTATTTTGTCCATCACGTTCACATTGTTGGTCCAGCCCTGCGGTGCTAACAAGGTTTCTCCTTCGGCTGGCGTGTAATTCAACAGCGTCTCCAAGTAAGCTTTGTAGGCATAGGCGTCCGTTTGGGGACTCAGCAAAGTGCCATTGAAACGCAGGTTGGCCTGTCGAATCAGGCTGTGACCGAAATTGTTGACGGGGTACATGTACTTGCTGTAATCGTCGCCAGACTTGTTGCTGGCAGCTTGTGTGGCCTGTCCATCGGCCGAAATCCCCGGGTTGGTGGCTCCGGTCTAAAATTTGACTCGAAGTTTGATGTAACTGCGAGACAAGTCCACGTATTCCTCCAGGCCCCCGATCTTGAATTCCATGGGCATGATGCCTGAGGACACCGGCTCGTAGGTGTTCATCCGATGGCCCTGGAAGGACACGTCGGAGGCCGGCAACGTGAACACGTTCAGTGAGGCGCTCTTCTTGCCTGTCTTCTGCGTCTGTGTGCTCGACGCCTCGATCCCCAGTGTTTTATACTCTGCTTCTTGAACATCAACCCCCACGGATGCCGTGGCCAACGGTACGCCCACTGGAGCCGCTTGCACTCGCCATCGGCCCGTGGCCACGCGAGGGGCCGGCGAGGCCATGGCCACGGGGGCCGCCACGGGGGCAGCCATCACGGGTGCCGTGGCCATGGGGGCAGCAGCAGCAGCCACGGGGGTCACGGCCACGGGCGCCACGGCCCCGGCGGCGATTTGTCGCGTCCTGGCTCGGGGGCGGGCGGATGGCTCCGTGCCTTGAGGGGTGGTGCGCACGCGTTTGGCCAAAGCTTGCAACTATTCGGCCACCGGCGGACGTCCAAACTCCAACAACGTGTCTCGCAGACCGTCGCCGTCCATCTTGGGGGGAAAGTAACGCGTCAAAGCACCACTGTCCATGCCAGGTGGAGCATAACGCGTCAAACTACCGCCCTTCATGTTCTCTTTGACGGATTCCAGCGATTGCCCGCGGGTTTTATACCTTGCGCTTGAAATGCAAGGTGACCAACGTGGTGGGTTTCAGAAACTTGGGGGAAAAGTTCACGTGTTGGCCATTGATTTCCGTCACGCCCACTTCGATGACTTCCAAGGTGCGTTGACGCGCGGGATGAAACCGTTCGTGCTGCGATTCGAAAAACGACGACGATTGACCACTGTGGTATCGGACCTCCTGCCAGAAATCCTCTTTGCGGTCACCCATGATGACGCTGTCCCCCGCATTGCAATAGACCAGCATGGTGCGCGATCGAGGGCCCGCCACGCGTTCGAACATTTCATTGATGGCGAGGAACCGCCACTTGACTTTGGACGAAAACGTAATCATCTTCTGTCCGTTCCGTTTGGTTTCTAGGGCCACGAACTCGTCTCCGCCCATGTAGACATCACTGGTCAGCTTCAACACGTTGCCACTGGTCTCTCGGGATGAGGGAATGGCTTGGGGTCCCACCTGGAACGTGTCCTCCTGTCCTCCGCTGCCCTTGATGCGTTTGATCCAACCCATGGCCTTGCAAAATTGCAAGTCAAAGTCTATGCCCGTGCCCGGCATGCCATCTATCGTCAATTCGTCACTTTGCCAACTGAACTTGGTCCAAGCGCTGACCTAGTCATTCTGTTTCAGGATCGGCGTGAACCTGGACTCCCAGAGACCCAACAGACTCTTGACATAGTCCACGCCATGTCGAAACTTCAGTCGTTTGTGAGCCTCCTTTTGCTCGCTCATCCTGACTTCGACGGACCTGTTGGTAGTCCGGCCATTGGCCAAACGTATGGGCACCGAGGCCAACATGGCCACGTGATTGGTCACGTCCAACCCCAAGGCATCGAAATTCAGTTGGGGGCAAGGCAGCGTGATGCTGCTCAGAGCCACTTGCCAACCCTCGGCCGGAAAGTTCAACAGATGCGGCAATCGCACCTTGAACAACGAGGGGGTGTTGTTGGGGAACTCGGGCGTGCGGTGACTGGGCAAGGTCACGTAGTAATCCTCCATGGTCACTCTCGCCGAACAGAGTCAGAGGGCTCTTTTTATACTCCCTTTTTCTTAAATCGAAAGTGCAAGGTCACGTAGGTCTGAGCCCGTCCGTCGTCCGGAAACTGCACCAATTCGCCGTTGGTCTCGGCGATGTTGATCTCCACGATTTCGATGGTGCGTTGGCGCACCGCATGGTATTGTTTGTGCACGGGTTCGTAGTAAGCCGTGCCGCGCCCCGTGCGTTGGTAGGTCACTTCCCGCAGCAGGTCAGTCTTTTTGTCACCCACGATGGTGCTGCCACCCACGTTGGAGTACACGTGCAAGGTGCGAGTGGGTTCGCCCATCACATTGCGAAAGGCTTGGTCCAAATTGACAAAACGCCAATCGTAGGCACTGCTGAACGTGTACATGCGATTCACACCGGTCTCGGTGGTAGTGAGCAAACCCGAGCCAAAATTCGGGTCAAGATCCACTTTCCAAGTGCCGTCGTCTCTTTCGCGCAACGTGGCCAAGGCGTTGGGTCCCATGACGATGTTGCCCACCTGGTTCTTCTTCAACCACCCCATTTTCTCTCACAGCGTCTGGTCGACACCGAACGAGAGACTCAACTTAGTCTTGATCAACAGTTCGGGACGACCTCGATCCATGGTCCATTGCTACTGCATGCGTTCGGTGTTGACGTCCCCCGGGTTTATCATGTGCTTCACGTCCTCGTTGTACCTCAATCTGTCGATCAAGGCACTGACGAATTCCACACCCCCTTCCATGCGTCTCTCCACGTTCATTTCTTTCATTTCTTTCATTTTGACGTTCACGTACTCGGTCCTTTTCCCCAAGAACACATCGGTCTTTTTGAATTGCGACATGACCAATCGCTTCTCGGGGTTCTGCACCAACGGCGACAAATCCACGCTGGTGTCGGCCAATGAGAGGGCGCTCAAAGCCACTTCCTAGCCATCCTCTGCAAATTCCAAAGGAGTGGGCAACCGCACGCTGAACGAAGCACGCGTGTTCCTACTGAATTCCGGGCTCTTGAAACTGGGTAATGCGACGTAGAACTCAGCCATGGCCAAATAAATGAATGCCCCTGGAGGCACAGCTTTTTATTCGACCTACAGGTAGGAGGCCACTTTGCGTTTGGCGCCGGGGGACCTGGACACCAAACTCGATGGGGTCGAGACCTTGGGGTAAAAGCGTTGCGAATGAACGCGGCCCGGGAGGGCCGTCATCAACTCCATCAAAGTCTTAACCAAAGCACCGTCCGTCTTGCGGCGTCAAACCATGCCTCGCATTCTCTTCCGATACGTTTGGCGCGTTTTGCGGGGCCGGCGCGTCTTCTTCTGTCGAGGTCGACTGGGGGCCCCAGTCTCCACCACCAACGACCAACTCTTTCCGGCTTTACGAGGCACACGTTTGGCACGAGCCATCACGCCAAATCACTCTTTTGTATCCAACTGTCGTATTTGGCCGGCCAGCCCAGCCACCAGACTTGTATACGTTTGCCCTTCCGCTGCAGAATCTTCTCCACTCGAAACAAGGCCTCGTCGGTCACGTTCACGCGTTGCAGGTCCTGTCGGTAGAACGTACCCTCTACCGGCGTACCGTCCCATTCCTGCAGTCGATAACTGGGCACCGCGCCCGGCACCACCCGATTCACCACAAACACCTCCTCCGTCTAACCCGGCAGATAGCTCTTTTGAAACACGCGATGCTTCTTGTTCAAACGCACGCGCGTCCCCACTCTCAAGGCCGGCACCTGGACCCGACGCCGGGGATTGGTCCGCAGGCGATCCCCGTACAGGCGTTCCCACACCGCCGCTTCGTTGGCAGTCGTGACGTCCCGGGGCGCCATGCCAATGCTGCGATGTTTGGAGGCATTGTAGCCCTTGACCAAGTCCTGCAAGGCATCCAAGTACTTGTACGACCCTTGGGCCGTGAAGTACCGGTACAATCCATCTTTGAAGGTGCGGTTGAACCGTTCGGCCACCGAGGCCTTGTTATCCCCACTGGTGGAAAAGTGAGCAATGTCTCGATTTTTCAAGAGGGCCTGAAGACTCCGGTTGTAAAACTCTTTGCCCGCATCCGTTTGCAAGCGCTGGGGCCAACGTCCCTGGGTGCGTCTCAGAATGGTCTCGAAGGCGCGGCTGACCTCTGGTCCCGTCTTGGTCTTGACCGGTTCCTCCCAGGCGAACTTGGACAGCACGTCAGCGACGGCCAACAGATAACGATGGCCCTTGTTGACCCTGGCCAATTTTTGCACCTCTATCAAATCGGCCACCCACTGCTGTTCGCGGCCAAACACCAACACGGGCAGGGTGGGATATCGAACCCATCGCGGTCGATGCAGGGTGTAACTGCGCACCCCCTCCAACACATCTCAAGCTCGCCGCAACGAAATCTTCTTGGCCTCGGCAAACCGACGCACGCCGCCCAGACTTCCCACGGCGGCCGGGGATTCGTATTCGGCCGCCAAGACCGCATCGGTCTTCTTTTTTCTTTTTTGACGCTGTGCTTGGACATGGCGCAAACTCAACTACACACGCAATCTCAATGACACTCTCTTTATTTACATTTTTAACATCACTTTTCGGGCAACAACGGTTTCTGGTCCAAGTCCACGACCGAGTACTCCTCCTCCTCCTCCTCCTCGTCCGACGAGACGGCCATGTCGTCCGACTTGTAATTAGAGTCCTCCAATTAATCCAATACTTCCAATTCCTCCGGCTGCAACATGCACGCCTGGTACCTTTGGCAAATGGCACAACCATCGGGTTGCCAATACAATTTCTCCTGGTGCGTGCCATAGCTGTAGGCATCGCGCATCAGCTCCCGACATCCCTCGCACAACACCTGATCCAACAAGAGTTCGCACCGCCGTTAGCACACTCGACGCTCTCCGCGCTCTTTCTCTTTCTCCGCTTTCTCCAATTCAATGCGCTCTTGTTTGACGCGATGCAAGGCTGACACCACGTCCATCAAATTCAACTCGCGTTCTCCGCCTTCTTCATGGCTGCCAGGGCACAGCTCTGCTGGAGAATCGGTCTGACATACTTGGTCGGTTCCTGATACACCGGCCCGCTTCCGAGCATCATAAAGCGTCTGCCAAATCTTGAAACCAATGCCCCTGACACTGCTCGAAGGTGAAACCGGCTTCCAACCCTTTCTTCACCCGCGCCAACAAAAACTCGTCGTCCGAGGCGTAATCCTCGCGTTTCAAATCCTGGTAATAACACTTGTAACTCATCCTCACCTTTTATAGCCGTCCACTTCTGCTCTCCTTTTATAGTCATGACCCTGACCTTATTGGGAGCACGTGGTAGCTGACTTGACCGTATTTGGTGCGCGTGGCGTGAACCCCCTGACCAATCCACGTGGCCTTGACCGTATTTGGCGCCAGTGGCGTGAACCAGCCCCTGACTAATCCAAGTCCTCTTGACCGTATTTGGTGAGACTGGCGTCAATCTCGGAGAATAAAAACGCACGCGTTCCACCCACATCATCAGTCATCAACATGTCCACACCGACGACAACCAGTTTCGACCAAGCCCTGGAAAGAGAAAAAGCCCGTCAGAAACGCCACGGGGAAGGCGGGCGCCACACCCAGTTGAGCCAACGTCTGCCCGACGATGCCACCAATCGCAACGATTTGGCCACCTCCGAGCTGCCGCCCCAAGGCACTCGCAAGAGAACGTAGCCCGTCAAACCTCCCACCGGTGCGGCCAAACAGAAAAAAACAAATCACCTTGACACCGCAGCCGCCACCACCAGAAACGGCAGATATCCTGCCACCGCCCACTCCGTCCACCCCGCTGACGGAAGAACAACTCTGGAACCAAGAGACCCAAGAGGCCACCGATCAGATCGAGCAATTGATGGCCGAGCTCCCTTCTTACGAAGAAGAGACCACTACTGAGACCTGTCCGTTTCACAACTGTACCTTGGAGTACCTGACCTCCAAAAAGAACAATTGGCCCTACGTGCGTTGCAAACGGGTCAAGCTGCTGCCTTACGGTCGAGTCCAAAACGATTGCGTGATCTTCTCCTCTCAGGCAGAGGCACCCGAGTATGTGAAAAACATTCGTTACCAACGGCACCCCGACCTGGTGTTTGGAGACGGCAAGTCGTTGCCCGACCAGTACTGTTGGTGCAATCAGCTGCTGAGACTGACCAACAGTCGCTCCCTGAACAATCCGGGTCGCATGTTCCTGACCTGCGCCAAAAGGACGTGCAATTTCATCCAGTGGTTGGACCTGCCTTGGTCCCCTCACATCCTGGAAGAACTGGCAGAGATGGAAGAACGCCGCCAGTACCAAGAGAACGCTTACTTAGCCCAGTCCATCCCGCCACCCAGACCCAGCTGGAAACATCCCAAGCGGCCTCCTTTGCTGTCCAGACAACACCAACAAGTGGATCGCCTGCTGTCACCCCCAGAGAAAGAGTTGCCTTGGGTGAACCACCGCCAATTCATCCCCAACAAGAACTTGCAATGCGTGCATGCGCACTTAATGTGTACCTATTTTTGACTGGTCGACGTTGCAATAAAAAAACATCTATCAGTCACTGTCTGGTCATTCATTATGTCCATTTGCATCATCACCGGCGGCGCTGCCGGCACCGACACGCTAGCCGAACAATTAGTCCCGCAACACGGATTGACCTGTGGCGTCATCATCGCACCCCTGCATCGCCGGGTGCACAGGGGCCTTCAACCACTGGACCCCTCGGCCGTGGTCGAAGCCCTGACGCACGTACGCGCCGTGGCTCAGCAGCTAGGCAAAAACCTGATCAACCCCTTCACCCAGGATCTGCTGGCGCGCAATTATCACATCGTCAGAGGCCGACACCGTGTTCGCTTTCGGCCGCTTCAATCCCGTCAAGTGCTTGTCCGACATACCCCTGCAACAGATCTCGGACGTGCAAGGCGGTACCGGCTGGAGCGTGGCGCTAGCCCAACGATTGGGCAGACGTCTGTTCTTCTATGACGTCAGCTTCAATCAGTGGTCCAAATACTCGCCCGAGTACAACTGGCTTCATTTCACGTCCATCTCACCCAGCTTGTCCCATGAGAGCGCCATCGTGGGCACCCGACAGTTGCACCTCTACCCCCAAGCCGTGGACGAACTCAAATACCTCTTCGCCCAACATGACCGATAAGACCCTACTGAACAAAGTTTGCTTCTGCGTCGATTTGGACGGGTTTTGAGTAGGGGAACGTTTCCTGCTCCGCGAAATGAGTTGGTGCCATTATCAAGAACAAATGTGTGGGTCCAATCCTTACGGGCACGACGTGCAGTGGAAAGACTTGACTCCCGCCCAAGAACGCCAGGTGCGGTACGTCACGCGACAAGTGCACGGACTGCCCTTCCGCCCACTCTCCGCCGAGCATGCCTACCCCCAGAAGGATGTACGACAACACCTCCGAGACCTCTACGAGGCCCATGCCACCACCCAATGCCCCGTCGTGGCTTACAAGGGCGGCCGAGTGGAACAGGACTTACTCAGGGAAATGGGGCTGCCCAGCTTAGACTTGGAGGTCTTTGGGTGCCCCAAGTTCGACGACATGACGCGCCTGACCACCGTGGCCTGTTGCCAACACCACGTGATCAGCGGGGTAAGCCGACGTCACTGCCCCAGGGTGGACTGTTATCATTTCATTCAATGGATGCGCGCTCAAATCGGATTACCCATGGACATGTCTTTCATTAATCAAGACCGTGTCATGCGTTTATCTGTTAAAAAAAAACAATTAAAAACTATCACATCATGTTGGTTATGACTCTTGACAGATTTAAGGTGGGGGTAAAAACCCCCGGGGTGTCTTCTTCTTTCTTCAATGCCGGTGAATCAAGTGGGTGGGGTCCAGGGGTTGCCGACAATGGGGACAAGCCCACAACTGATGGTGCACCCTCTGTTGGTACTGCCTCCAACACCAGATATACAGGCACTCCTTGTGTACATAACAGCCGCAGCAAGGTCTCACGAAGGTCGTCCTATCAAGGTGCACCACCTCGTCGGCCACCAGTTTCTTCGCACTGAAGTAAACCTCCAAACAAATCACGCAAGGGACCCGCGCAAAGTCAATAGACTTGCTTCGGTACAACGCCATGTTGAAAATGAAGCACCTGCCCGCCCCGGTCTTTCATATAGTCCATTTTCCACCAATCAGCGTACAGGCTGACGTCATCCACCGGGGGGATGGGGGGTCCCCCTCCCGCTCTCCAGGTCACATGACCGCCCTCCCGCCCTCCCATTGGTTACCGGGTGTCCCTATAAAAGGTCGCCTGCACCCCACCGCGCACGTTTTCCAACATGGCGCACCGATCACAGTCCGTGATGATGTGTTTCCAGACCAGGTTCATTTCCAACAACAGCGACCCCTGCGTGATATGCCTGGCTGTGGAGCACGATGATACAAAAGAAATTCCACTTCGCTCCCTCTGCTGTAATGTCAGCCAGCACCTGCCGTGCATTTACCGGTGGCTACAGTCCTTAAACCAACAGCGCATGCCCTGGCAAAACTGGGCCTGTCCCCACTGCCGCCAGCCAGTCTACTTATTAAACCATTCCAGAGAGCCATGTTTCCTGTGCCAGTCCCTGGACATTGGCGGCCAGCCCACCTTCACGGAACGGTTGCCCTGCTGCTCCGTGTCGCTCCACCACACCTGCCTATACCAGCACGTTCAGAGTTCACCCACCAACCGCCACTTCCGATGTCCACGGTGCCTGGCTACTTTGGAGACTCACTTCTCCAACGTCACGCTAGACGTGGACAATGCGTCCCTCCAAGCCGGCTACCCGGTGCTAGGCCACGGTCAACTAGTGTACCGTCCACCTACCCTGCGCCGCAGTCGCCGATTGGCCGAACGGAACTCACTGCAGGTCTCCATACCCAGAGAGCTCCTGAGACGCAACCCCCGTCGCAGCACCCGACGAAACAATGTCCGTCGAAATCTGTTTCCAGAATGAACATTCAAACATATAAAATTAATGAACCGTTGGAAAATAATTAAACAGTTTGGAAAAGAAATCATGGCGTGTGTTCATTGACTACGGATCAGGGGATTGCAGGTTCAAATCCTGCCGGGGTCAATTCTTTTCCCCCAGTATTAAAACAGGGGCATTTTGAACCCCGAAATGATCTGAGGCGAGCTCGGTCCAGAAGGAAGATGGGTACGGTCACGTGACCCTTTTGGATTGACAGCTAGTACCCAGTCCCCGCTCACTCATCAAATTTTGAAATACTCGACGCTGATTGGCTAAAAAAGTGACAGTTTTTGGGTCTATCCTAGCGCAGTTTTTCTAGTACCCAGTCCCCGATCACTCATCAAATTTTGAAATCCTCGACGCTGATTGGCTAAAAAAGTGACAGTTTTTGGGTCTATCCTAGCGCATAGTACTACTGAGAAGAAAGGTAAAGATCGTTGTTTTATTGAGAATTGGAGACCTTTCTCATTGCTAAATGTTAATGCTAAGATAATGGCGAAAGTTATCGCTCCCAGAATAAAAGAGTTTTTGCCAAATGTAATTCATAGCAACCAAACTGGGTATGTCAAAGACCGATAACATAGGCGAAACTGTTAGGTCTATCTTTGATATCATGGAATTCACAGATGCTGAAAATATTCCTGGCCTTTTAATATTTATTGATTTTCAACAAGCCTTCGATACCCTAGAATGGGACATTCTTTAAAATGCCTTGAGGCCTTCAACTTTGGACACGATTTTATACATTGGGTCAGGCTATTCTATAAAAACATTCAAAGTTGTGTTAGAAATAATGGTACTGCCTCAGATTATTTTACCCTTAAACGCGGTGTCAGGCAAGGTGATCCACTTTCCCCTTATCTTTTTGTTTTGGCCGTTGAAACCCTCGCAATTGCTACTCGTAACAACCTTCAAATTAAAGGTATTAAAATAGGGAATGAAGTCACAAAAGTACTCCAGTTTGCAGATGACACAACAGCAGTTCTCTCAGATATCAAGTCCGCCCTTGTTCTTTTTCAATCTTTGAAACATTTCGAGATTCTATCAGGCCTGAAAGTAAACAATTCAAAAACAGAGGGATTATGGATTGGCGCGTTAAAGAACAATGACAGCAAACCCCTTGGCATCAAATGGCCAAACAAGCCAATAAAGGCCTTAGGAGTCTTCTTCAGCTACGACAAAACATTGCTCTATGAGAAAAATTTCAGGGAGAGACTTGTAAGCATTAAAAACCTTATAAATATCTGGTCATCTAGAGGACTCTCACTGTATAGAAAAGTCGTTATTAGTAAAGCCTGCTCCTGTCAAAGCAAATGTATATTTCTTCATTATTACCCACTCCTAATTATTTAAAAGAAGCAAATAAGCTGTTGTTCAAGTTTTTATGGAAGGGTGTTGATAAAGTGACGAGATTGTCGACAATAAACTGTTGTAAAGAAGGAGGCTTAAAGATGGTGGATTTAGATTCACAGATCAAAGCTCTAAGACTAAGTTGGATGAAGAGAATTTTTACCCCGGGTAGTGGCACATGGAAATCCTATCTTCAGTATATTTAAAAAAAATGGAGGCTTCCTGCTTTTTAACTGTAATTACAACATGGATTATTTGGAAATCAACTCTCAGTTTTACAGAAAACTATTACAGTGGTGGGCTGAATTTCGTGAAAATTTCGGAGAAGAAAAAGATTGCAATCTATCATTTGGAATATTAAGGAAATATTAATCTATAGACAGTATTTCAGATCTGGCATCATCTGTATAAATGATCTTCACTTCGATGTAGACAACTTAACTTCTTTCAATAGGATCGCTAAAGAAATAGACGGAAGTAATTTCTTACCGTGGACCGGACTGCGCAATTCAGTGCCGCCCAATTTGAGACATCTCCACTCCAGCTCTACTGTCGATTTTTCGAAGCCATCCGTTAAACACTCTAAATGCGTATTCGATGTAACCAAGACCAAATCAAAACACTATTACGCCCTCCTACTTGGTACCAAGGCTCGTCTTCCTAATAATAGTATCAACTTGAAACGTGAATTTAATCTCGCAGAAGAACAACTAGGAAAAATTTATCTCCTTCCTCATACTGTCACAAGTGAACCTTACTTAAAAGCATTCCAGTACGAAGTGCTAAATTCAATTCTATATACAAACGATAAATTGTATAAAATCGGTTATATTGAAAACTGTTACTGCTCTTTCTGCAATCATGAAAAGGAAACTTTGTACCATCTTATGTTTCAGTGTCCTCACTCAAGTAAGTTTTGGAAAGCCTTTGAATTATATTTTCTCCCGGTAACAAATCGAGAAATAAGTCTCAATCCACGAGATGTTATTCTTGGAGTCATGTCCTCAAAATGCCCCCTGCTATTTGATAATCATTGGCAAATTGTATCTGTGGGATTGCAGAAGGAATGGAGTTCTTCCCAACATAACCAGTTTTCTAGCAAAAGTAAACATCAAATTACAAACAGAAAAATACATTAGTACCAAGAACAACATGCTCCAAGAATTTTATGATAAATGGAACTTTATAGTAGCTAGAGTAAGTTAAACATAATTTGCTGACTACCGGGTACTTATTATATTATATTATATTATATTATATTATATTATATTATATTATATTATATTATATTATATTAAAATACAGTTAGCATAGAGATTGTTATTAAATTTTTATAGACATACTAATAAGATTTTCATTTTTCAATTAGTATCTAAGTTAGTGGTGCTGTATTGTAGGTATAGTTGTATAGTATGGCTGTAAGTATCCTTGTCAATAAGTTTTCAATTAGTTCATAAGATAGTGGCGTTGTATTGTAGGTATTGTTGTATTGTAAGTCTGCAAATACTGTTGTATTATATGTGCACTATGTTTAACAAATAAAAAAGCCTTAACTGTGCTTTGTTCTGTTATAAGGCACGCAAGGAAGTGACGAGAGCACGAAAGAAGTAGAAAGAAGCACGAGCCGTAGGCGAGTGCTTTTAACTACTTCTTGAGTGCTCTCGTCACTTCCTTGCGTGCCTTATAACAGAACAAAGCACGGTTAAGGCTTTTTTATTTGTTTTATAATAAAGAATTTCTTAATTTCCTCACGCATTCGGCTACAATTTTCGGAAAACTTTATTTTCCAAATCCTACGAGTGGCGTCAGCCGTGCATTTGTACTCTCATAAGGCACGCTAGAACAGACCAATCACAATCCTTGTTAGAATGGCTTAATACATTTCATTGGTTAAAGACGACCAAAGCTGTCAAAATTTCAAACCATCAAAGTTCAGAAACCATCAAAGTGCAAGTTGTTTTTTAGTCTAAAATCGCGATCAAAAAGCAAATTGTTCAGTGAAATTCGGCGGAATTTTGGCTCATGCATTCGCTAAAAAAGGCGTAATGATCAAGAGCTAGTTTTAAAAGATACTCAGGAAGGTGAATTTTCGAGTTTGAAATGAAAGTGTAAAAGATTTTACTCGTGAAAAGCTTAAAATTTGGATCGGCTTGCATGGCGCCCGGCGTAGCGGGATTGTGTGGTTGAAAAACAAAATGATGATTCCACGGCATCATGCAGCTCACCAAAAAGGGTCACAGAACAGTTTACCACTAACTGGAGGAACGAGTAGCTCAAACTTGGAGAACGAAGTTCTTTCTTTGGACAATTTAACGATGCGTGTTTTTAAGTGGATGTGTTTTTTCAAGTGATGGAATCCTCTACAACGACAGGTGAATTAAATAAATTTCAGCTTTGAACATTTCGTTTAATTGTTGCTACTTTTGTTCAGGACTGAAACTCGTATTTATCTCTCGACTGGATGTAAATAGTAATCATCTACACTCGTTTTGGACGCAAATTAAGAAATTAGCTTAAGCTTAGTTGAACTGTTTTTTCGTTTGCTTTGCGAGCGAACGAGTGATTTTACTCCACTTGGCTGACTGTTTTTCGACGTGCCTTAGCAATGTTAAGAACATTTTGCCCTTATTTTATTAACACGTAATTGGAATGAGTCCTTGTAAACCACTTGTGTTTTCAGAAGTTGCTGAAATTGCCCTCGTCGCTGCATGACTCGGACAATTTCAGCAACTTCTGAAAACACGCTTGACATTAATCCTTAACTTTTAATGCTGTTATTTGTGGTGTTACTCGCAGAAACATCTTCCAAATACATTGAGGCTAACCGCTCGTTTTCATACACATTTTCTAGGTCGTACAAGACGTCTGAATCAAAATAAAAACGGAGGGAAGAATTCAGATTTTCATTTGGGACCATGGCGCGACACCGTAGCTGCCCGTGCATCTGTACTCTCATAAGGCACGCTGTTTTAACCAATCGGAGCGCGCGTTATATCGAAACTTTATTATAATAATAAATTTATTCATAAAAAAAACCCTCAAATCCCGTGGAGGATATCGATATTTAATTTGTGGGCTCAAGGATTCAATTTCCAGTATTAGAGACAAAATCTAAAAACAATAAAAGTTTTAAGGCATATTCTGCAGGTTTATCCCTTTGCGGGTACTTGGGTTTCAATATTCTACCAAGAATATGATTTACCCACAACCCTGAAATTAGGTCCATCCGAGCATTCTTGACTCTCCGAAAATGTCTGCGCAGATTACGCACAATTTGTTCAAGAGATTTGACAAAATTAGTATCAGTGACTTGGTCACTTAATTCTCTGAATATGTTTTGTATATTAAGAAGGATCTCTTGCTTTCCCAGCAGTTAGCTTCTCCAATCAGTGGTGTATTTCTCTGACGTCTGATTGATTGTCTTCGTCATACCAATAGTGAAGGAAGTACAGAATATACTTCCCATTAAAAACACTCCGGATATGGTATACATTAAGTAATTTAGTATCGAGCCACTTTTCCTTTCAGCTGAAAAACTTTATTTTCGTTATTTATGTATGCATGTATTTATTTATCTTTTTAATAATCGGATGTACAGTTTTGAAAATATTTCATTCCACCGGAACTTTTGTTTTCCCAGTCTTAGTTTCAGTCTTTCTTGTGATGTTGAGGTTGTTTAGAGTTACAAAAAGCTCTTGAATATGTGAATGATCATCGCAGTTATGAACTGACTACTTAAGCAGAAAATAAAGCCTGAAAAAAATTCAAGCTTGTGCGGGGTTTGAACCCGTCACCTCTGCGATACCGGTGCAGCGCTCTACCAACTGAGCTAACAAGGGTGGGTGGGTGAGATGAGAGATGGACTGAAAGCGGCTGCCAGAGGCGCCTTTACAGGCTGACGTCCGATGATGATCATTCACCTATTCATTCTTTCACCCTTGGACCAACTATGCATATATGCGTCGAAAATACCGTTTTGCTTTCATGATTTATTTCCATGCGCAATAGAAATGTGATATATATTATTATTGTTATTATTATCATTATTATTTCTGGGGAACTCTAGCTAAAGCCAGGAAAACTGAGCCAAGAAGTATTTAGCAGTTTTGTAGTCGACATTATTTATTTTATTACCAAATACGATGTTTGAGACTTTTTATAAAGGAAGTTTTTTTAGCCTAGTTTTTTCGACACATTTTTTGAAGCTGTTTTTTTTTAAATAAAAATCGATTAATACAGTTTTCCCCACAGTTTGTAACTTAATAATTTTGTAATTATTTATTATTTTGTAATATATTGGATGGATTGTTAAATAACATTATTATTTAAAAAAATTATTATTGTTATTATTATTATTATTATTATTATTATTATTATTAACTTTTGTCACAACGTCGTGATAATATGTCAATAGCACCAACTGGGGTGCTTTGCAATCATCACAGCCAACAAATCGCCTGCAATTCCCGAATTCCGCTGCATATCACCGTCCGTTTGGCAACAAAGCACAACATGCTAGTCTTTTGGCCAAAGAATAACATCAAAATTTACACATTTTTTCTACATTTACAACAAACCTCTAGCTCTCTACTTTGCATCTGCAATGAAAGATTTCCCTCACATTTTCTGCCAGCCACGCTTCAGTCCGTTTCTGTGAGCCAAATCGTGCCTCAACTTGCCTCGTTCACGCCTGAAAAGAATTGTGGGTAATTCCCCTACACCGAGAGCATAGAATTCTTCTTCGGTTTGTTTCATAGTTTTTCCATAAGTGTTGAGCCACCCGGTGCTACCAGCGAAAAATTGCATCCATGAATTTTTTTTTCGGAAATTCACTCGAAGAACGGCAAGCAGACAGGGTCCATTTTGATTCAACATTGCTTACAACAGAGCGTGTTTGGCATCTCAATCAGCATGAAACCACCTCTCACCGCTGGTTTCTTTCAAAGGCTCGCCTTTACCCACACTCTAGCTTAATGATGCCAGCCAGTGGGCTTCTGCAGAGAAAAATGGCTCAGAAAGCCTTTGTAAAGGCAACAATGTTATCAAATTAGAGTGATTCCACTCAATCGAAAAACAACAGCCACTCGCGTACATCACGTGACACAGAAGTCTGAGTCCCCAGTATTTTAAGGCAGCAAGTATTTTGTTAGGAGCTCCATATTTGGAGAAAGTATGTGTCCCAGACTATTAACTACCCAAAATGTGTTGAATTAAATAGCACCCCCTTGGTACGCAAAGGGTTAATCCATAGTTCAAATATATGATTTTGATATATTCATTCTCATAAAAAAAATCTTGTTTGAGCAGATTTTTCATGAAAACGCTAACATTTTTATTAATTTACCTCGTTTTCAACTCATGCATGAGCTAAATTTAAAATTAGGATAATTGTCGATAGCCGTCTCACTGACGAAGTGGAAATTATGTTATCCTCCTTCAACCGGTATGGACAATATATTTTCTGGATGTATATGTGCTGAAGGAGGACAGGGGTGACAATAGTGAAAAATTACTCAAAAAATGGTTTCACAGAAGTTAAAATAAAAATCCTGCATAGAGAAACTGAGCAACTGATCTAGTTTTTAACCAATGAAAGGAACTTTATACTAAGCTTTTAGTCTGGACGAAATTCTCCGACCCTTCAATATCATGATTGACATATCTCATAATTTACAAATATATCTGAGAGAGCTGGAAAGGCGGATCCTTATAACATTTGGTGCACTTTGTGCTTAGAACGTTACGTTGGTGAGGATAAAAGTTCATGATCAGCTGCTTACAAAGTTGACCAGCAACGTCTAAATTTTGTTTTTACCTTTATCGTTGCGACAATGCGGATAGTATCTAAGGACTTCGAAGAAAAGACAAGTAAATCAATAAGCACTGCATGGCAGTCTTTGTATCTTTATCGTTGCGACAATGCGGATAGTATCTAAGAACTTCGAAGAAAAGGCAAGTAAATTAATAAGCATTGCATGGCAATCTTTGTACAGGCTTAAGTTTTCACTCAAGAGTTTATTATCTCTTTCTTTGATTATCTATTTCTGAAGACGTGGATGCGGCAAGAACTGGCAGAAAATAACTCCCATCTAGAAATGTTAAGATGAAGACGTGACTAAGTTTTTTCGAAGATTAATTACTCCGAGTATTTTCCTCCGAGGCGAAATATTTTTATGTGGACAAAAACTGTTGGAGTTAATGATAGTCGGATGTCTCTGTAAAAGCGAGCTGTGCCGCTGGGGGCGTGCTGTGCATTGGCAAGACTTGGCTTTGGCCACTAGGCAATAATTTCGCTCTATCCAGACAATATATATTAAATTCAAGCAAGCTGCTACAAAAAAGTATTTTGTTACAGAGAAAAAAGCTTGATCATGAACGGCAAATGTTTTGAGAGCGATCTGGCGATGAGTGTATGGAAATCAATCATGGCTTTTACGATGATTTCCGTGAATTTCCGTACTCGAATTAGTTATGCAGCACGCAACCAAATGAAGCGAAAGTCCGAATATTGAAACTTGTGTTCGATGTTGATTTATACGAAATTCCGGCCTGTTTTTTTCCGTTTTCAGGTAGCACTTTGGTTAGAGCCAATTAAAACTATTGGTGCGGTTCCCCCTTTTCCGGCTTTATTCCATAACCGCGACAAGCTCACGACTGCTGATGTTTCATCCATTTTGCAATCCTACCAAAACATTTTAGTTCTTTCTTACATTCGTTTAACGTACTTCAAAGAGCTGAAATAAATTATTTTCGGCTTATGGTGGATTTGGGGTGATGCACTGACGAGCTAGTGCTCCGTAAAGGGAATTAATAAGCTTTTTACACGCGCTCTTAAATTCCCTAATCCTAGCAGCATACACGAAAGGGTTGCAAGCGGAGCTGCTGAAGGCAAGTAGGATGCCCCATAGCCAGTGTCGGTAAATCCGGGCCTTATCACAAAGATCCTTGGTTGCCAAGTCCATACAAGAAAACACGACGTTAGGAAAGAATGTGATGAAAAATAGACCAATGACAATGGCTGCCGTCCAAGCCGCCTTTCGGTTCCTCAACATCTCGGCTGCTTCAGCGGGATTCAGGAAACCAATATTTACTTTCTGTCGATGAGCAGCTCTAAATATACAAACATAGCAGTATGTAATTATCACGAATGGAATGAGGAAAGTTAGCACCAGGCAAACCATCCAAGCTATAGATGCACTGCCATGGTCCTTGGCAACGAATAAAGTGGAACTCCCAAATACCAGAGAAGAGGTCCATATAGACAGGACAACATAGGAACACCGTCTTTTTGTGATTATTTGATTGTACCGAATGGCCGATGTCACAGCAACTAGTCGGTCGATGCTAATTGCGCACAGAGTAAATGTTGATGTTACTAAACACTGAGTCCAGAGAAAGTTCTCCATTTTGTATAAGAAATTAGAACTGAACCACATTTTCAAGGCGGCTAGTGCGATATACGTCGGATTCATGAGCAACGCGACAACAAGATCGGCAGCTGCGAGACATGCAATGAAGAAGTTGGAAGTAGTTCTCAGCAAACGTACTTTGTAAATGGTCAGCAAAATTATTGCGTTTCCGCTGAGGGCAATCAAACTGGAAACAGAATTAAGGAAGATAAATATTACACTGCAGTAATGTGATAAATTAGGAGACCATCCACAGTTTGCGTCTTCCCAGCTCATGGCGACCGCATCCAAGATATCTTACTTTCCAGAGCTCCAGCAATTTTCAACTTCGTTGTAGGTAATAATAACCACTGTTCCGCCGCGGGCTTATATTTGTTCGCTCCGTTAATCAAGCCTTGTCATTTGCTTATGCTAATTTTCGATCGCTGCATGCGTTGAAATAATTTCAAAGTGAAAGGTTATATATTTGCAGAGCAGACCACTACCGGAACATCAAATCTTTCTCTCAGTTGGCAACAGCTGCTTTCGAAACTTCAGACTGACAATGTTTGTCGTTTAAAGTGAAATAGCGACGTTCCTGTGTACTTATCTCCTTCCCACGGGCCGCTTTGGTGCGGATGGAATTTCAATATTTCTATGCACGGAGCGTCATAGTTTTAGCTCAGTGTTTTACATTCTATGTTCACTTAAGCTGATGTGTCATTAACTTACTTCAAGAGAACACAATGCATTTTGAATTCAAATTTGATTCATAAATAAGCGGACTCGATCCATTTTTTTCTTTCAGTACAGTGCAGTGGAACCTCGATTTTAAGTGCCAAGGGACTAGGGAAATTGGTTCGTTATATCGAGATCTTTTACCACACACTTAAAAAGGTCTGGCTGAAGAATAGCGTTCGTTGTATCGAAGACTTCGTTGCCGGTATAGAGGCTCGTTAAATCGAGGTTCCACTGTATTCTTAAGAGAATTGCTGCTCTCGTACCATTAAAATTTTTAATGAGAATTATCTCTGAATTCCGCCAACAGATCGAAGAAACTAATTTTAACATTGCACCGAAACTGTTCTTATCAATCGATTAGTGTGAACTTCAGCACTTCAACCTGAAAGTCCAAATGATTTTGAGTCAGAAAGCAAAGAAGTTGTGTTATGTTTGCCTATGTAAATGTTTAGGAAATTATCGAGCGAATAAAGAGGTTATTTTTATTTCAACCAATCCCGCTAAAAGGACAGACTTCACATCTTGAGGAATCCTTTTAAGTTAATTTTCAATCAATCATTTTACTTCTAAAAGCGCAACTAAAGTATCGACCAACAAATCTTCACTATCGACAAGTGGTACGTTTTCATTTAAATAACAATACTTCTTTTTAAATGCAAAGTCTGAAAGCTCAAAACCTGACCTTACACAGTATTAAAAGCAGTACCACAGAGAAGATGATCAACAGCTTTAGCTATCTGATCTACATGGTCCCAATTTATGTTTCATTGTCTTTATTCAAGGACTCGTTGAAAAGTGAGAAC
Organism: Pachyseris speciosa; assembly: GCA_016490735.1. Classification (NCBI taxonomy): domain Eukaryota; kingdom Metazoa; phylum Cnidaria; class Anthozoa; order Scleractinia; family Pachyseridae; genus Pachyseris; species Pachyseris speciosa. Next base: position 449,010 of record JAEMWC010000270.1, read on the forward strand.
CACCTTGCGCATTGACTACAAACAGTAGCAAATAAAAAAACTACACGATAGTTTTCGATTAAATGGTCCACTAGCTACGGGGTTTGATACACATATTCAAAAACTACAGCCACCTTGTACAGTATTGGAAATAGTTAAGCACACGAAAGGTTTGTTAAATAGCTATCTCTGAAATTCACATTTTGGTGTGAAATACTCTAAAAGTAAAAACAACTCCCAAAAAATTGCAAAGCCAAACAAAAACTCCAAACTTAGAACCCCACCGACAGTACAACAAGCAGTACTTCAAAAGGACTGCTCAACATTTTGCCTTAAAATCTTTGAGGTTGATACACAAACCGGTCAGTGTAAAACGCAGAGTGCAGACTGCAGACCGGGGGTAAAACGCAGACTGAGGGTAAAATATTAATAATAAAAAACACGAGAATCAAATCCGGATCAAATGAAGACTTGAATGTGTTCGTACGTACCCGTAATTTTTTTCCAAAATCCCGAAGACTCAAACTAAATGGCGTTTCCTAGCCTTAGTCAAACACTTTGCATCTCACCTTTTTTCTTTGTTTACGTGTCGGCCATTTTCAATTTTGTTTACGCGATCAGGTCTAGGACCGACAAAACTCTCCATCCTGTTTTCATCGACAAAAAAGTCTTAATAACGTTCAAACCACCGCGTGTCTTAGTTGCTTCAAATGGCCTTGGAACTGTTCGGAACACAAGGCAAGCAAAACACGAGAGCACAACAACAGGGCAAGCTAAACTTGTAGGTATCGAGCCTAGTTTGTGTGAGACATTCGATCTTTGTACTCGACTTAAATATATCAAGAGGTTTGTGAGGTATTTGCTGAAAGGTGACAGTCGGCTATCCAAACACGAGAAATTATAACAACATTAAACCATTCCAAAGCAATGACTCGTGTTTTATTATTAATATTTTATTTTACCCTCAGTCTGCGTTTTACCCCTGGTCTGCAGTCTGCAGTCTGCATTTTACCCTTAGTCTGCATTTTACCCCCGGTCTGCAGTCTGCAGTCTGCAATCTGCGTTTTACACTCACCGATACACAAACACAAAAATTAGAGGCATCTTGATGACAATTTTATCAAAACAACGAGGCGAGAGGCTTATAATTGAACGGCCACAGTTTAGGGTTTGTAGGAAAAAGCCGGCAACGTACTAAAAGCCAGCTGATGTGGTTGTATTTGTTGCTCAGAAACCTTGAATTCATTGTGACAGTCAGAAACTAAAGGTTTATTCGCATACGCTAGACAAAGTAACTACCATTCTCGAAATCATAAACGGCACCGCTGCACTAAGTACTGACCTACAAGTTATTGCAGAAGTTTATTGGTTTCATCCGCAGACCCAAATGGACCGTATATCTAATAAACAATACCACAGGAAAGCAATTTATGCAAAAACTTCCATTTCATTTGAAAGAAAACTTTAGGATTTTAATTAACGAGCAAGGATAATAAACAATTACACAGGAGAGCATCTTTCCCATTTTAATGTTCTGGCGCTTCAGCATTTCATCCACACACAACATAATTATCGTTTGAATCACCATATACAAGTCCAAAATTATTTCTCTATTTTACTGGTTTCAGTACATTGTCTAAAACACTTTAATTCTGAATTTTTTTCTCAGTTTTCTGCTGGAAAATAGGCTTGCTTTTCTAGAATTTAAAACAGCTGTGCATTAATGATCATATAACTGACATTTTGCGGACAATGGTATAGACTTACTGGGGACATAAAGGTCTTTTAAACGCAATTTGAAAGACACAGATAATTACTGAAATCTCTATGGAAAAATTTTTTTTTAAATAATAAAAATTACAATTTCCTCGATTGTGATTGGTTTAAAAAACTCCTATTTTCCACTAATTCACGTGCCAAGTTGTTATCGGACAGTTTGTTATTGGACAGTTTGTTATTGGACAGTTTGTTATCGGACAGTTCTATAAACCAATCACATTCAAAGTAGTGTTTCAAATCAACCAATCACATTCAAAGTTGTAGTTTAAATCAACCAATCACAACCTTGGTTTCAATCACCATACATTTTGATTGCATTTAGAGCGACATTAAAAAATTTACGCTTCCTTTGTCAGTCTTTTAATGCAAAATTTCCCTCCCTTTTATAACTTTTTTTTTTGTTATTCTTTTGTTTGCATGTTAATTAGCTCTTGGCTTGGCTCTTCTTCTTTTCTCGGAAATTGTAATTTTTATGATTAATTGGTAATAAGACTTCGTGTTGTCCAATTCGGTCTGTAATCATACTCGTGATAAACAAATCGGACTCCCGCTGCGCGGTCGTCCGATTTTGTTATCACTCGTATGATTACAGACCGAATTGGACTCCACTCAGTCCTATTACCATTACTAATCGAGATGGGCTGATACAAATAATGTATTTTCTCAGAAAAGTCGCAAGTAATCTTGTTAAATATTTACCGTGCACCCAACTAATTTAGTCATGATGCTTGCGTTGGGTGTCCTGTCCACAACTTTTGTATAAAACAGAGCCTATCACGGTTCTTAGGGCATTATAACAAATCGGAGCAACATGGCAGATAATTGACCTCCTTCCAAGAGCTCCAAATTCGCAAGATGGCCGCTGGGCGAGGAGGAGAGTTAATTCTCTATTTGAGGAAGGCGGAAATTATAACGAATGAATAAAAGGGACTGTGGTGCTGCGTCGCTTGGAGAGTGAAACACGAAAATTTGGTTTATCAACGGAGTTGGTAATGTAAATTGACCACCGTACAGGGATTCGATTAGCTGACGTTTCGAGCGTTAGATCTTCGTCGGAGCGGTGGTTGTGAAAAGATTCTAGCCGTTTCTGGATCATTTTGCAGTGAAATGTGAGGATGAATGGAATTCTGTCATTCTTTTCCTTTTGTGACGTCTGTAGTGCTGACTTATGATCAATTGCTGGGCGCGGTGATGGTCCGATTGAACCACAGAATCACGATAGACACGTTTCTCGAAGAACTGACACATTTCCTCTGATTTGTTGGGAAAATCAGAGTCATCACTACATAGACGTCGAAGTCTAAGAAATTGAGAACAGGGAATGACGTTTTTGACATGGAATGGATGTGAAGATGAATAAAACAAACAACTGTGAGAATCGGTGGGTTGGTAATGCACACTGGTACATAAACCGTTGCCGCTGATAGAAACTTTGATATCTAGAAAGGCCAGTGAAGTTTTCGAAATTTCCCAGGTATATTTTAGAGCCGGATGAAAGGAATTAACGGAGGTTATAAATGTATTGATTTCCTCCTTGCTAGATGAAATTGCGCCGATGCAATCGTCAATGTAGCGACCGAGTTCAGGTTTAGCACCGTTGTACTGACTGAAGAATGGTACTCGACGTAACCTACAAAAAGACTGGCGTAGCTACAAGCAGTTGCAAAAAGGTTGAGGCACTGAATCGAAAATTCCCTTTTTCTAACTAAAACCCCTTTCCCAGTTCAACAGAAAAGGCACAACGCCCCTCCACCCCCCCTCCCCTTCTTCATTGTTGGGGGGGGGGGGGTTGAGGATGCAGGGACTTGTATGACACGCATTGTACGGTTATGGACAGTGAGCGTCTCAACTCTTTTTGCAATTGCTTGTAAGTCCCATTTTTGTGCTCATCGCTTCACCATTAATTTGTTTATAATAGTTATCAGCGAAAGAAAAACAGTTAAGTGTTAAAACTAGTTCAGCTAGGCGGAGTAGCGTTTCCGAGCTTGGTTCCTTGACGGTGCGTTGATCGAAAAAATACTTAAGTTCTTGAAGACCTTCGCCGTTTGGAATGACGGTGTATAGAGATGTAATATCCACAGTGAAAATTATGGATACTTCACAAATTAATGTGATCAAGTAAGCTGAAGCCACTCAAAGGCACTAAGGCCACAAGGTAGCGGGCATTACCCCTTAAATCTACCAAAGCAAAGATTGAGCCCAAGCATTAGCAGCCATGGACAGCTGTTTCGGCCTTGTTAGGTCTCATCAGCATGGCATAGCTAATGCTCAGGCTCAAGTGCCCACATATTGCATAGTGAAAATTAGTGAAAATTGCATAGTGAAAATTAGTGAAAATTGCATAGTGAAAATTAGCTTGTCTGATCTTCGCCGGTGAAACTGAAATTGCGAAAAATTTTAAGTGCATGTTGACTGCCTTTAATGTAAGATCGGCAAAGATTTGACGATGGGCGCCATAAGCTTGTCTAAATGGCTAGAAATAAGTTCGGTAGGGCAACTACAGGCAGAAACGGTCGACCCGGGTTGTTAGGTTTGTGGATTTTGGGTAAAAAGTAAATACAGCCTGAGGTTCTCGGAGTAGTGATGATGAGATTAGTAGACTGTAGCCGGCAATTCTTGTTGACCATATGATCCTGAATCGTGTCTTTGAATCCTGAATCGTGTCTTTGACAATTTTTTGGTTGGTGGAAGTGAGATCTTTCTCGACTTTAGCATAAAAGGCGGTGTCAGAAAGTTGCCGCAAAGCTTCTTCTTCGTAAAGGTCGGACCGCCAAAGAACGCCACAAAAGGAAAAGAATGCCAGAATTCCATTCACCCTCACATTTCACCCTCATAATAACCCAGTTAAAGCCATCATTCTAAACTTTAAGATACTGCAAAATGATCCAGAAACTGCTAGAATCTTTTTGCAACCGCCACTGATTTCATTCAAACGCGACAAAAATGTAGGTAACTTTCTAGTTAGATGCGCATTCAAAACAACTGAACAACCTGGAACTTTTAAGGTGATTCCTCTGAAATAAAAGTGACAATAGATTTTTGTCCAAACTTTGTTCACTGAATGTTTATCATACGAGAACTTCAATTTTGAAATAAAAAAGGGGGGTGCCCATGCTCATTTAGGAGCTGTGACGCATGAAAAATGCCCCATTTTGGCGTCATTTGATGCTTATTGTAAGAACGTATTTCAAGTTATTGTAAAATCTTTGTGAACCAAAACTCATGAAAACACGCATTAAACAGGCTACGGTCCATACATTATGCTGGACACAAAAAAACATTTTAAGTTTGATTGCTCGTTGGTGGGCTATAGCCATTTTTCAACTAACAGAGCTCAATTTCAAGGTAAATCCGCCATGTTTTCAATGTGCGCGTGCACGAGCGCGCGCTTAAATGACCCCATAAATTATGCGCAGTAAGGATGCGCGATACAAATGTGAGGAATCACCTAAAGGTGGCTGGTACCGGTTTTACTCGCGTGGAGAGTCTGGCCACTAGCGGGCGCGTCACACTTTGTACTCGCGAGATTTGAAGGATGGGAAAAACAAAAACAAACATGGCGGCGCGAGGCTCTCCTCGAGCAAGGCTACGTTTGTCCTGTTCAAAAAGAAATTCGCCTTTATCTGAGGCCGTATGTACTCGATCGACTTGAGTTAATTCAATTTACATAGGAAATTTGTTTCTGGCGATTGATAATACGTATTAAAGTTCCAAAGAGAAAATTCCCACCTCTACTGCGATCGATCGTGTCGGCACCCAGGAGGATAAGAAGCCAGAAAAGTAATTGCAAAACTGCAAAAGTGGGATAGCACTTCAATTTTACTTACAGGTAATACATCTCAACATTCTATTATTTCTATGCCTCACCACCTCCTGTTGTTTGCCGCGAATCATATCTGCACTTGTCCCAGAATTGCATGCAGTTGACGTGTGTTCTCAGGTGTTCAGTGAGTAATTTAGTCAATTCCACGCTTTCGCTTGGTGTTAATTAACATAAAAATGCTTAGTCATGCCACAAGTTGTGGAGAAATTGTTTAAGTGAGCCCAAACGCTTGGCCAATCAGTAAAACAACAACTGTGGACTATTAAACTCCACCGTACTGAAATCAACTCAGCGCGTGGACTGCAAACAAGGCTACGGTAGGTGGCCGCGCGTGTACGCGTAATGGTTAGCGGCAGTCAGCAAAGCGCATGAGCAAATATCGATCTTTTAGAATCCAGATTTTCAAATGCGCGAAAACGCGCGTGGAAATTGCTCAACTCACGAAGGTTTTTGCAAGAAAGCGAGCCCGGAGATCCCCTCTTTTTATTGTTTCGACATTTCTGTCTTACAAAGAGTAAACGTCACACAAATTCAAAAAAATTCTATCAGAGAAATTTTACACTGCTCATAAATTGCCTTTTCTCGCGTCTGTAAAAAATCCGCTTGATAGAAAATTTTTAAAAACATTTTGCAGTTTCCTTTTCAAATGGCAAAAGTAATGACGTGAAAAAAATAGGGGGTCACCGAGTTAGTTTTCAAATTATAAGTGCCAGAAGCTTAAAGGATCAGTGTCACCGGGATTTTTGCTGTTTTTGGTTCAATTCTGCCAAAATTACTGCCTTTTACCTGTTATCGTGCAAAAAATGCTCCTACAGAATCAGCAAGATGAATTCCAATGAAATTTTAGCAGGGAGAGCTAACCATAATAATTTTTTTGGTGATTTTTCAATGCATAGCTTGAAATTTTGAAAAAACTTGCCAGTTTTTTCAAATTTCAATCCATTTCCATCCTCGTCATCTTAGATGAAATACAGGAGTTTATAGTGTCAATGCAGTACTACAGTCTTTGGCAACAAAACTAGACCATTATTTTAAGGTTTTCACCGATACATTGGCAGTTTTAAGCTTTTTAAATGATGGTACAAAAGCGTGACACTGCCCTTTAAATGCAGCTCTGAATAACCCTCAAGTACCGTTTCCATGGTAACAGCTGATGACGTAATAATAGTTATTTTCGGTCAACGACTAAATGTATAATTTAATCTTGCAAAAGATTCCTTACGGCCTCGGTTTGTCTTTGTGTTCTTTTCTCGTTTCCTTTTCTTTTACGTCGTGAAAAAGCTGAAAACTGGTACCGGCCACCTTAAATGCTCGCGCTCGCGATGTAAAACTTGTCCTTTCATTCAAAACACCGACAAAATATCGGGTCCTAAGCGATCTGTTAAGATCACTGATCGCTGTCTATTGTATAGCCTGACGTTACAAACTCTTATAATCGGAAAGGCCAGATCTGACAATTAATTAAAAAGAATCCAATAAAAATTAAGCACTTCATGCCACTAGCAAATAAACTTTATTAACTACCTAGCCCAAATCAAGGAAAATTTCGTAAGTGACTGCAAGTGGGTGGACGAAATTAACTGGTCCAACGACTTTTATTCGGAAATGGTTTCCTCTGAGTTTTGCAAACCTTTCATTTTGACAACCTTTCGTCAACCTTTGACTTAGAAAGCCTCGGATTGAAAGAAAACTATCCAGTTGTTGAAGTTGAAAATATGATTAATCTTGAATTTCTGAGTTCAGTTCTCGCATAAGGTATTAGCCTGCGAAGCAAGAGTTTCCATGTGGTTTTAGGGCGCTATTTTTTTTATTTTTTATTTTTTTATTTATTTATTTTTTTTATTGTCATTACACAAACAGTACAGATAACAATATTGCTTACATAGCAAGATACGCACATCCACGCACGCACACACCACACACACACGCACACAAACTATTAATTCATGCCAGCTGGTACAGTCATTACAACTTACATGTACTAGTACATACTCAACAAATTTTTGGAAAGACTTATACAAAAATATATACAAATACAGATGGGTAAAAGTGCCTCACAAGGTACTATATTTTAACAAAGAAATAGGAAATAGTTATGCGAAAAACTCAATTCCATAAAAATATAATAAATAATAATAGAATAGTGAAAAATGTAATATAATGGAAGTTTGAGGTGATGTTCCCGTGTTAGGAGCTTATCCCATTTTTTATGATGAAAGGAGAGTTTATTTCTCTCTTTTGCTATCCGACGCTCCATTTCAAAGACTGCTTTCACTTTTGTTAAAAATACAACTCTTGTCGGTAAAACATTCTTGAGTTTACAGCTATAAATATACTGCTTCGAGAGTAAGATAAGGTGATTATAAAGAAGGGAATCTTTGACTGGTCGAGTAACACCAAGAATAACATCAATTTCAGAAATTGTATAGCTTTCAAAGAGGAGCTGTATTGAGTGCCAGAAACTTCGCACAATGGAGCAGTGAAAAAACAAGTGAGGCATGTTTTCCTCTGTTGTATGACAAAAGGTACAGAGAGGAGACTCAATCTTCCCAATTTTAAAAAGGAAGTCATTTAAGGGTAGAATTCTATTCAAAACTATATATTGGAATTCACGGGTTTTTGTATCAATGCGCGCATTCAAAAGGGATTGAGTAAATAGTTTCCCAATCAAGAGGGAGTTCATCGGAGGCATTGTGCTCTTCGAATTTTCTTTCGCTGCAGGTGGTTTTGAGATCTTTGAAATAAGGAATTTGTAAGTTTCTTTGACGATAACAATTCTGTTTCGGAATACTTCACATTAAAAAGTTCTGTCTTTAGTAGTACCTCACTTGAGTTGTTGGTCATGATTTTTTTCCACTCTGGCAACAGCGAGTGATATAAGCCCTTCAGGTAAAGAAAATCTACCATATTAAGTTGTAGTTCTGTTATGCGTGGCTCATTGTGAAGAAATTTAAAAACAAGTCTCCGAATTTGCAGAATCCTTTAGAGAATAGTCTTTGGTTGAAAACTGGTTGTTATTCACACAAATGTACTTGTTGTTCCAAATAATTTGGCTAGCTATTTCAACAAGAGAAGAGGGATTAGAGTTGTTCAAAAGCGTCCAAGCAATGAAACACTCCCTATAATATCTTGGTAGTTGTAGAGGCAGTTTCGACAAAGTAAAACTGCAATGAAATAACACTTTACCTCCAACTCTATTAAGGTAGTGATTTAGGATGTACTTCCAAGAACTTGGCGACTAATCCAAAATCTTTTGGATGCAAGTTATTCTTTGTGAATCAATCATAGATTCAATGTGAGGCATTTTCAGACCGCCTTCGTCGATATCGTTTATCAAAGTAACGCGTTTCACCTTATCTTTGCCTTTCCAAACAAAATTATACAATATTCGATTGGTCTCTTTTATAAAATCCTTGTTATTACCAATTAGGCTCAAACGGTACAAAACTTTTGGAATAGCAAATGTTTTGATGATCTGTATTCTACCAATCAACGTAAGGCCTCTCTTGCTCCAACAGTGAAGGGTCTTCTTTAAGGATTTAGTGATGGTTTTAAGGTTAAGTTTGAAAGAGAACACACGATCATACGTAAAGTGTATTCCCAGAATTTTAACTGCTTTGGTTACTTGCTCCACCCTTAGCGCTTCTGAAGTTATATTGGAGGGACCGAGATTTAGTACTTCTGTTTTTTGCTTATTTTTTTAAACCCGAGTACTTAGCAAACAAACTTAATTTAACCGAGAGTTTATGAAAAGACTCCGTATTTGCTACGAAGACAGTTAGATCATCGGCAAAAATGATTAGTTTTAGTTCCTGTTCGTCAATTTTAATCCCTTGAATAGTTGTGTCGTTTCTGATATCAATAGCTAGGACTTCCAATACAAGAATAAAAAGATAAGGAGAGAGAGGATCACCTTGGCGCACCCCTCGAGATAGGTTGAAGTGTGGGGTTGTAAAACCATTATTCATCACACAGCTCAATGCATCAGAGTAAAACGCATTTATCCAGGCAATAAAAAAAGGTCCAAAATTAAACTTTTTAAGAGTTCTTCTAAGAAAATTCCAGTTGACCGAGTCAAAAGCTTTTTCGAAATCTATTGCTACCAACAAGGAACTAATATTTTTGGAAGCTGTATAAGACATGATATCATCAATTGTGTGCACTGCATCGAAGATTGTCCTGCCTTTTACATAAGCATTCTGATTATGGTGTATGATATGTGGTAATACCTTTTCCATCCTTTAGCGATAGCTTTGCATCCTATTTTGACGCCCACATTAACCAAGGAAATTGGTCTCCAGTTTTTATTTGAAGCCGGTCACGATCTTTCTTCTCTATAAGAATTATAATTGCTTTTTTTTTGTGATGCTGATAGCTCTCCATGTCTATGAGAATAGTTTAGGGACTTCACTAACATATCGCCAAGAAGGGGCCAGAAAGTTCTATAGAATTCAATAGTAAGTCCATCGTTTCCGGGGGCCTTATTGTTTTGAAAATCTGATAACACATTAAAACACTCATTTGTAGACAATTCCCCTTCACAGAGCTCTTGCATAAATGGAGATAGCTTTAGTATATGTCCCGTTTCAAAGAAGGGGCATGATTGACTATTGACTTCAGCATCATTTTCATCACTGTACAGTCCTGAATAAAAAAAATATAGCTCATCCGTGATTATTTTAGGCTTGGTTGTGATAATACCGTTTTTAGGTTCGAGTCTCCGAATCGTGCTTTTTGTTTTGTTGTTGTTTTCGAGGTTATTGTTTTTCTCGCCTTTTTCACACCAGTTGACCCGAGAGCGAACAATCGCCCCTCTAGTGATGTACTCGTATTCTTTCTCATATTCTATCTTCAGTTTTTCGAGTTTGTTTAGGTTCTCAACGGTTGGGGTTTCTGCCTGTTCCTCTTCAGCTAATTTTAATTTGTTTTCGATCCAGCTGATCCTTGCTCTATGTTGTTTTGCTTTAGCTTTACTGTAGTGAATAGTCTCCTTACGTACGTTATACTTTAGCCAGTCCCAACTTGCACCCTAACATTATGATTATAGCTGATCTCGTCAAGCCAAGTTGGAATTTTGTCTGTTATTAAGTCAACATATGATTCTTCGTCAAAGAGACTGTTATTAAATTTCCAGAAGGAAGGTCCTCGAAATGCTCCGCTTATACTATCGATATCTAATGTTATTGCAGAATGATCGGTTTTAATAGAGGTTACAATGTCTGTTTTGTCTAATTCATCTTGCAGTGAATTACTGATTAACCAGAAATCAAGACGCCTTTGGATTAAGGGATTTTTCTGTCCTATTTCTTTCTTTTGCTCTCGCCCCATTTCGCGTGCATCCAAAATTTGGAAATCCGCTTTTTTAGCGCTCAAAAACCACACGGAAGCGCTTGCTTCGTAGACTAATTAGTTATTGACACAATTAATTGGTAATAGGACTTAGTTTCGTGCAATTGAGGGGTAATCATGCTTGCAATTTCAAATCAGCCTCGCGCTTTGCGCTTGGCCAATTTGAAATCACTCGTTCGATTTCATTCAGTCCTATTACCATTACTTATTGTAACTTCCTCCATCCCAAAATTGTCTACAGAACTGCTTCAAGGAATAATGTTACGATGCGACACAATATGTTTGTAAAGTTTCCAAAACGTCTACTTACTGACCTTCATGCTGTCGCTGTTAAGACCTTATTGCCGGTTTGTTTTGCGTTTCGGTAACTAGCATCTAGTACTGCCAGCGGAAGGATATTCATTCAAGAAATCATCCAAGCCTTGCAATATCAGCATGCAGGAGATACTGAGATAAGTCATGGCCGCAGTTTCTGCGGCAGAGTTTAGCTGGAGAAGATATTACAGAAAGATCTAGGACACCGTGACTGGCAAAAAGGAGAGATTGTGACGATTTCAATGAAAGGTGACCTAGCAGAGTATAGCAACTGTTATCAGTATTATTCGCAATCAAGGCAAAGATCTCATAGGGAAAGGATCAGGCTGGTTTTGATGGCCGTAGTATCTTCTTAATCTTCTTAAGGAGCAAGCCGGAACATGTAACAGATTGGGGAAAGGAAATGTTCATCATATAAATTAGAAACTGAACATGTTATGTGTGGAATGCAATTCTTTTTGAGAAAGCGTTTAACAGTACAGCATGCGCAGAATCAATAAAGGCAATCTCGCGTACGAGGCAGGAATATTGTACTGGTAAAACAGTTCTTGAAGAACTACAACAGTCGATGGTATTGTGCACAGTAGCAAAGTAACTGATTGATTTCGTCTGGAATTGGGTTGGTTGATTGGACAAGGAGAGGTCAGGCCTCCAACAGTAAATATATTCAAAAGCTGTCGCTGACCCCGTTATTTTCATTGAGAAGCAGGGAACCTAGGGGACCTAGAGTCCTACTGTATTATCACCTGCCCTTGGGCGAATCACAAAATAAATAAATAAATAAATAAATAAATAAACTTCTTTTTTTTGGGCACAATGGAGGTGTTAGTGGTAACATGGAAGGGTTGATCATGCACCACATTAATCAAAAGCGATTTTTCATTCTGTGAGGATCAAGATTGCGTGTTTTTTTTGACAATAGATGGTAATTGTGCCAAAAAGCCTCTGAGTATAACGAGGGAAAACTGCACGTGAATGAAATACCGTTTCACCTCATTTAAGCAAGCGCCGACTTTACGAGACGTCTTTCTCGACATGCATCAAAGGCTCCTGTGAGCTAGCTCATGGATGCATCTTGCTACACTAATTGCGACCTGCATTTGGCAAGTAATGCAACCTATTTCCCAGAGTCTATCAAACTTATTATTGTGACGGATGTATTCCCGCCCTCGACGCAACCTCCCATCAAAGAGAGCATTGTGTGACACCCCGAAAAACGTATAACCAAAGAAATCTGCAGCTATGTTACAGCATTGTAACAACTTCTTACCACAATATTGAAATACTGTCAAAAGTAATTTATATTACTGATCGTTTATTTAAGCCAAAGGATATAGACTTTCTGAACAGGATCGGTGTTTTGGCGGCTAGATTTCAGAATACCGCAGCCCTTTCATTTACATACCATTGAAGCTATTTCAGACATTTCAGAAATTTCCGATCTTGTCTTCGATAAGAATCCAATATGTCTGTCTCAGTTTAAGCAGTAAAATCGATCACATTTTTCTCCCAAAACAAATGTGTTGCATGTCTAAATACGGGCTTTTTTGGTAGAAAAGCTTAACTGGTTACTTTGTTTATATTTGATTCACTGGAGCGATTGTGGCGTGAATGTATGTTGCGTTTAACCTGATATGCAACAATACGCAGTACTCATCACGCGATGGGGGATTCAATTCATTGTTGAATGTTCCAATCCTTTGCTCAAACGAATTAGCTGCTTTTGGTCCTTGTCTAAAGCTCCTGAGGATAGGGAATGCCTTATTTCCTTCCTTACGGTCGCAGGAAATTTTATTTCCAAACACCTGGTAGCCATAGCATGCCTAGTTTTGTTATATAAACCTTTTCCTTTGGCGTTGTTTTCTTACTGTTCTCTTGTCTTGAACTCCAACCGTGCACTTCAGTGCTAGTGATATCGAAATAACTTGCTTTGATCATTAGGACATTCATTCCTCCGTGCGTCTTCCTCCGGGTGACAGGCCGATAGGAACAGAAATTTCATCATCGCTTTTAAGATATCAGCGTGTAAATTTTGTCGATTTCCATCTTCAGTTCTCGCAGCTTGTGTACGTAATCGTATTAGCTTTCCACTTTCCAACTCCGCAAAAGTATATTCAAGAGGATAGGACGAAAAATCATCCGGTTTTCAATCCTCACATGCTCTGATCGACGCCATTAATTCATATTCACTTCATGATACATAAGCAGTCGAGCAAGAATCTACGCATTGCTACTACCCCCTGAAA
>JAEMWC010000270.1:470000-497500 GCA_016490735.1 Pachyseris speciosa
AATTCTGTAACTGTATATAACTAAGATTTCAAGTGAAACCAAGAGCGCTCAAACCGAGGTTATGGGGTCGTTATGATCACATGCCATTGTTATAGGGCTTGATTTCACGAGCTAAAGTAGCTTTAAGAAATGCTGTCAACGAAAAGATAGAGTTTTCATTTTGTGCGATGAGAAAGACGACGCTTAAAGTTGGCGCTTGCTTATACGAGGTTAAAGGGGATCTCATTCATGTGCAGCTTACGTTTGCTTGCTGTAGTCATCGGCGATTTGACACAGTCTACACAAATCCGTCTATTGTAAAAAACAAACAGGTAAATTCCCAAGAAATGAACAAACGCTTTTCGTACCAGTCATTGATTCCTATCTCGTTCCACTAAGAGCTCCATCGCACTCACAAAAGAAATGCCTTTGCTTAGGAGTGAGCACTTGCCATCTGCCCTCCTCAGTCGCCTAACTCTACCAGACCAATCAGCTAGTTTCCCACTGTGCTCAATATAGCACTTGTAGTCGGCTTCATGCATCAGGAAGAACGAACGGTTATACTGGTGCAATTTAGTCTTGCCTTGTATACCATACGTCTGTTGCACTCAATATCAATTAACATTTTGTCAGGATCATTTAATTTCAGCTAGAGAGTTGCATTCCGGCCATGCATATCATTTTTCTAGTGTATTTCTTCAGATAAATCAAGGGCATCCAACGAAAAGTTTCGGTAGATATCTCATTCGGTGGAGGGTAGTTCGCCTTTGGCTTTCGGCGTCCATTTAAGAGTGCAATCGGATTTTCTTAATTGAAACATGGCCTAAAAGAGTCGCAATGGGGAAATAATAGCCCCTGACGTGTTCGGAAGGATCATGTTTGCTGTTTTTGGCAGTCAAATGTCACCTAGCAGTTTCGGAAAGAAACTCAGTTCCCTAGAAAGTTCGTTGAAAGTTCATTTCAGCTAGAATTTTCTCAAAGGAAAATTTTGTTGCCTAACATTTTCGGGAAAGGAATCCGGACAGATGAAATTCTTCTAGCTAACGTAAACATCACTTTAAACAGACATCAAACACCGTAAGGTACTTTAAAAATGCCTTTCTACAGCTTTTGGTTGATTTGGTTCGTTAGGTGCCCCTGATAAATATCTCCCTTGAACAACCTGCATGTTCCATTGTCGGAACCTAGCAGCTCGCTACTTACGAAGGTTGCCAATATTGTATTTTAACAGTCTTCCTTCACTCTGGCACTGAAAGTTATGCGTATTGTCTAAATACAAAGCATTCCAGTTCTTGTCCAGGTGTACGATTGTCTTTCATTTTCGTATCGCCGACCATTCCAAAAAACAATCCTCTGATAGTCGGGAACTGCTAAATAAATATAATTCGAACAACCGTGTTGAAGCCTCGTGTACTGATACCTCATGTTTGCGAGCGATGTTTTGAGCCTCGACAGGAAAGGGAAAACTTTGTGAATATGTAGTACTAGTCGACTTTACTTGTGAAAAGGAGTAGGCGAAAAGCAATACTTTCAGTAAGGATATACGGCCCTAAAACAATCCGTCTTTGGAAAGTTTTCTCTTGTTTGGATCTTTGGCCAGCCATTTTTCGACGCGGCTGTAGTTTGTTTTCAACATATAATCTTGAATACTCGAAATTAATGTCATCGCAATGGCTCCACGTGGAGCGGTAAAATCCGGAAGGGAAGCCCTCGACCCTAGTGTAGTAAGTTTGTAAATATTAGACGTAAACATTTTGCATCTTTTTCGTACAAGTTTGTGCCCGGAATCCTTAACTTGTTCCTGGCTAACGTCATTTCTCTGGTATCCATATCCACATCATTCTATAATTATCGTCCGGCTAAAAACATCTCTTGGAAGCTCTTTGGGAGGTATCACCATTTGAGGCGCTCGGTAGTTCAAAATCCGGCATAAAATCAGCCTCATTAGCTTGCACTTGATAGGCTATACATGTAAACTTCGTTTCTCTGTCGGTATTTGTAATAACGGCCATTCAAACCTAAGTCGCACCTTGTGGAATATCCAGAAACTAAGAGGTCTTTAACTCAGGGATTAAGCAAATGCATTATAATCACTGTCTTTCTCCTTCCAATCTCTGATCCTTTGTTGATTGGTTGATTGATTGGTTAATTTATTTGGGGGTTAGGTTCCCTGGATCCCAAGAGACTTTGGGTATCAGGCCGTCTGCCACTTTAACTTAGAAGCCATTTATCCATGCCCTAAGCTGTAGCTTTAGCTTTTACGATCCTGTAAATCAACGGCTTAGATTAATTCTCCATGGAGAATCGACTGATGAAAACTTGTTCAGGAAAAGAAAGGGGTATTGTTTTCATTTGCGCACTTAGTAGAGGAGGGGGGGGGGGGGGGGGGAAGGGAGGAGGAGGTCCCTTAGTACTGTAGCTCTTTAATCTCCGTGAATACGCAACCCTTTTTTAAAGTGCCCTTAATGTCAAAAAATGTTTTTCGCTCATCTAATTCTACATTTCACCAAATCAACTTCTGCGAAAAAAATTTTCGATTTGGATAAAGCGCAATTTTTTTATAATTTTTTAAAGACATTCAAATTTGCCGCCATTTTGGTCCACCATTCGCACCAGTCTTCCTCGGTTTAAAGTGAGTCGTGACGTAGGTTCAGGAACACGTGATTTTGGGTCGTGACTTATCTGACTTGAAAACAAGTGGGAATTTTGCTTCAGAAGGATTAAAGCGTGGAGGTCACTAAGGACACCTAATAAAGCTCACAATATCGTAAAAGACCCGCACTCGACCTGTGTGTTTATATGCACTCAAGGTCAAGTGAGGTTCCTGGACCTACGTCACAGACATCAATCACGTGGTCATTTTGAGCACGTTACCCTTGTGATCAGCGGCAGGGGTCGACCACAAGAAAATAGAATTTTGAACTTTGTAAAAATTCGTCAAAAAATCGCGTTTTATCCAAATCGAAAAATTTTTTCACCGAAGTTCATTTGATGAAATGTAGAATTAGATGAGCGAAAAAAAATTTTTGACATTATGGGCACTTTAACCTCGCTTTAGCGCACATGGTATTCCAGTTATCATGGTACAGAGAGATATTTTGCAGTCATTTCTTCGTCTTACATGAATCCAGAGACATTAATTAATCAAGCTATGACAGAAATTCTTGCGATTGACAACGATACGCTCGCATGCACCGAGCCCGATCGCTCCTCATAATAACCATAATATAAGGCTTGAAACGGAGGGGAATGTATAGAAATCTTAAATAGTTGTTTCATCAAGTAACGTAGCAACAGGCATTAATATTAATTCCTCAAATATTCAATGCAAACAACACGATTAATTCCACTTGGCCTATCAGCTGTTCCTGTTTTTCTTTAACGCAACTTTGATCAGTAATACAACAGTATCAGACTGACAGGAAAACTTAATACCGTTGGCGGAGCTGAAACTATCACATAAATTAACCACCCTAAACCCGTTTGAGCTTTAAGGTATCAATTGACTTCTTCCTCATAGTTATGCTAAACTTGGAAGGTTTAAATAGAGCTGCCAAGCAGCCTTTGAGGCAATGCTTTCGGGAGTGTTTCAGCGAAGAGAGCTCTGGAGTCAACATCATGATGACAGCTGGGCAGGTCTTCGCTTTCTTCACCCTTCAGGTGTTCTTTCTACACTTTCATTTTACTAAAGGTAAGTCAGTCTTTGGTTTCTTGATTATGATGTCGGGGAAGATTTTTCTAGAAATAACAAGTAACTTGACGATCACTTGTAATAACTGATGCGAAACTTACTATACGCCCGTCGAACTCTGAGATATTTTCTTGAGTTTCCACGTTAATTTGATCATGAAAGTAGCTAGGCGAATCCGATAAAACTCAGGTTTTGGAAGCCGAAATTCTTTTTTAGCAGGTTTTCCGTGGTTTTTGTCTCCAAATTGCAAAAAAAAAAAAAAAAAAAAAAAATTTCCTCGGCAGCAAGAGCCGTCTTTACTTCCTTGGTGGAATGTCTTTATGATTTGCTGGTTCCAAGGAAAGAACCTGTGACTATCAGCGAATGTACTCCTTGCGTCAGGGAGAAGTATTGTCTAGTACATATTACTTTGACTACTGTACTATCTTTTTTTCTTTTAAACGGGAGTTATATTTTGTTAAGCATATTTTGCCGCCTGTAGCCAAATTTGAACACAAACAAACTGGGAAAAAAATTATACTCGCACTGATTGACTATACACTCACGAGAATTCGTAAACGGATTTTTCATTGGCACAGTACAATACTGCGAACTGAATTCACGTCTGCTAATATAGCTATGCCCGGCCCCTATGTCCGGTAATCCGCATTAGAAAATGCTATCCAATCGCTTGGGAATGCCTTTGTTTGCAAACTAGTAGTATTGGCTTTCAACTCATGTTTGTTGTGCTGATTATATTGATCTAACTTCCTGCGCAGTCACTTGAAACAGGATTAAATCGCAGGACATTTACCAAAAACCAAAGATAAACAATCGATATTGGTTTCGTTTTAATTTCTCATAAGTAAACATAGTCTGTGTCATTAGATACCGTTCTTACTTCCGGACTTTCTTCCTGGAGATGTATTAATTTCTCCATTGTATAAGAAGCTTAGAGTCAGCTTAAAACTGTTTTTCAAGCCATTCTCGTTTTCTAAATCAACCTAACTTAGGCATTCTTTCGGCATTGCTTGATATCCCTCTCATTTAATGACATTAAACTTGGTTCTATTTTTGAAAGAGTTGACTTTGCATCTCATTAACAAATCTCCGGGTGATTAACTACCCTTTCGCCTATCTTATCACGTAATGTGGTGTTATTTTTAAAATTTAATTAATGCATAATTGTCGCGCAATCAATTCTTATTGTTTCTCGTGAAGGACTTTCTAAAGCGAGTGCAGTGCTCTTTCAGTTCCTAAAAGGTATACTGTTGTTTCCTTAAACAAGGGATAGCATGATAGCTTCCTTATTCTCAGATGATGTCAGTCTTTTGCTTTTCTCAAGCCACGTTCATATTAGATTTCATTATAGTCAACCAAACAACATCTTTCAGTGCTAGTTGGGTCAATAGCATTGCTATAATAACGTTTTTGTTTACACTGTTGCCCCCAACACTACGTCCCCCAGGTTTTTGTACTTCTTTTCAAACTACATCGAGTCTAAACATGCACTTTATTCCAGTGAATGATAGGACCGAGGAAAAACTACCGGAAATAATACTCTATGAGCCAAAGAATATTTCAATTTTCATCTTTCGCCTTTTCAGTTTAGTTCAGGTCGACTGATAACAAAAATATCTTCACTATTTGTGCATCCATGCATGCTACTTAAGCAAAGTAGAGCTGTTGTGTCTCTATTATTTTGTGTTGACTAAAGCACTGTGTTCCTAACAAGAAAGAGGCTGGTCATGTGAGAACTCCTTCCCATGATTATTTGTGTCCTTACCTCCTTCTATATAGGGCGATGATTAATTCGTTACAAGGTGTTTTAACACCTTGCACCGGAAGTTGAAGTTGGCTCATATTATAGAGACCAGGCTTCTGTCGGACACGGTAACGCCTGTAAAATAATTTATCATCCCCCTCGATTTTGAGAGGTACATACACCAAATAATGTTGAAAATTCGATTCGCTAGCTGAGTTATAAACAACATATTCATGATTCTTCGGTAGTTTCGAAGAAAAAAGTGAGCAATTCTCATGGAATTGGTTGGTTTTCATTGGTATTCGATTGTTGTTCACTGCTTGAGCTCAACTTCCGTGTCTACAAGGAGAAGAAAAATTAAGGACTTGGGGCGTTTTGAAGTAAATAAAATTTCACCGTTAGAAACAGGTAGACTCGGTTTTTTTTTTTCATTTTTAGGAAGTGATACCAGAAATGATGAGTTTCGTTATTCAACATGTGCAGTTTTTAGATCAGAGAGCTTCATCTTGATGCATGTCGCCCTAAAGGGACAGCTTTTGGGTCTAAAGCTTGCTTTTTACAGCGAGGACGCCAATTAGTATTCAATGAATTTAATGAAAGTACTTTAAAACAAAGCAATGTTATCAGTTTTCAATGAGTATTAAAGGGGGCAAGAATTCAAAAACTGGTGCCCCGGCAATGTGAAGCTGGAGTCCATCCCCACCCCCACTTTCCCAACCGGCCCTGGCTGTATGGAACAAAGACTGGCTTAGAATTCCCCGTGCATTAAAAGCCACCATTTTCACCAAGATCGAAAGGGTATTTAACCTACCATTAACTGATTCAAATGTATGTTTTACCACAATTGCTAGTAATCTCGCAATCTGATTGGCTAATTTGCTGTTGTCGATAAGAGTCTAGGCAACGCTGCTCGCGTCAACGTGTCGCGCAATGCCTTTTTTCAGCTCGCGCTCTGAAAGTAACATTTTCTTTGACGCTGATATTGTGGTAAAAAACAAATCGAATGTAGTTTTCCGTTGTCTATACTCTTATTGACAACGATATTCGTCATCACAGTGGTCAAAATTTGTTGTGGACTCACTCGGCTGCGCCTCGTGAGTCCACAACATTTTGACCACTGTGATGACGAATATCGTTGTCGATAAGAGTATAGACAAAGCAAAACCACATTCGATTTGTTAATTTTATTGATTTCGTCAAGCGATCTCTCAGTTGAGAGTTTAAGAAACCGAAACAAATTTTTGGTGATTCAGAAGGTAGTTAGTAAAACTCAAAAGAAGCAACTGACTACTACTAGAAATGCACGAGCCATATCAAGTAACAGGGCTTTTTCTTAAGCTTTGATATTTCAAAACAATTTTGCATCATCGTTTTAATGCATTGGTACGTAAGAACAGTGACTGATTGGCGTCACCTAGCTACATTAGTGAAAGAAAGCGTAAGATAATCGACCTCCCTTCTATTTCGGTACAGCTATTAAAGGGAACCTCCACTCTTACAACAAATTGACGCTAAATTGTAGGCAATAATTACTAGATTTCAGATTTTGTTTTGAAACGTGTATATAACATTTAAGTGTACAAAGAAATGGATATCATCATCGTCTATTTTCGCTTTTAAATTTACCGGGCGCCGCCATTTTGGATTTGATGACGTGTAATGGTTGCCCTATTGTTTAACACAAAGGATTGTCTGCTTCATTTGCTTCCCGATAATAGTTGCAACCATTACACGTCATCAAATCCAAAATGACCGCGCCCGGGAAATTTGAAAGCGAAAATAGGCGACAATGATGTCGACTTTTCTGTACACAAGGTGGTATGTACCTCAAAAAACGCAAAAATTTCGAATATTGGTTAAAATTTTTTTTATTGATTTTCAAACCTTCAATGCCTTGTTTTTATTCTGAGAGGGGTTTTTCTGCTAATATCTGAACGGAAAAAGAAATATTTCAGCTCAAACAAGGACATGTCGATTCGTTGCCATGGAAACAGGTTTATTTACGCGTCAGTTTTCGCGACAGGAAAGGGACAAAAGATCGTAGTCCCGCCACTATTCTCCTTTGGGAGACTGGTACCTATTCTGAGCTTCTGACCTCGTTTTGATGTAAGTTGGACGTAATGCCGCCATTTTTGTTTTCCAAATTGTGGAACGATCTGCTACAGAATGGCAAAACCCAAGTTTTCTTCTCAAAGACGAAAGAAACGTAAGTTTTACGGCAATAGATTCACCAAACACAATCAGGGAGACGGTGTAGATGGAGGAAATGGTTCTGATGGGCTTGGAGATGAATTTAAATCGCCGAATACTTCAACTGACGATCGGGAGCCCGATCATCAGGAAAAGGAAACTTTGTCTGCCTCTTACCGGAAACTCAAAGAGGACACCGAAGAAAAGAAGCCAGTGGATAAGCCTGATGAAACATCACCTAGTAGTGGGCCTACGATTACAGGCTTCAGGTTCTTTGACATGGAAGTATTGTGCAATGTGCTCTCGATGTTGGGATGTCATCAATGTGGTGAATTAGATCTTCTGTTTATGGAAGACGAAATTAATAGGAAGGGCTGTGCCTCGAGCCTGCGTTTATTATGCGAAAATTGTGGCTGGAAATATTCATTTTATACCTCCAAACAGCAGGGAAAGAGCTTTGAGGTAAACAGACGTCTTGTTTATGGTATGAGAACCCTCGGAAAAGGGCGTACAGGTGCACAAAAATTTTGTACTTTAATGAACATGCCCCCACCCCCAGCTGCGAAAAATTATTCGAAGATTTCCGGCGTTATTACATCTTGTTTGCGATCTATTGCAAAAGAAAGCATGAGTAATGCAGCGGAGGAAGTAAGGAATCTGAAGGAGCCAAATGATTCTGCTGGATCTGAGCCTGTAAATTGTGGTGTGTCTTGTGATGGGACATGGCAGAAAAGAGGATTTTCATCAAGAAATGGCTGTGTAACTGTGATCTCTATTGACACAGGAAAAGTTGTTGATGTTGAGGCCCTTAGCCAGGCATGTAAGCAGTGTGAGCTGCATGAACATTTAGACAAGAACAGTGAAGAATACCAGAGATGGAAAGCAGACCATATTGCATGCAAAGCCAATTTTAAAGGCTCTGCCCCAGCCATGGAACCTGAAGGTGTTGACCGTATATTTAAACGATCTGTGGAGCTTCATAACTTGCGCTACACCGAGTATTATGGAGATGGCGACAGCAAAAGTTTCAACAAAGTAAAGGACGTTTATCAAGCTTCTGGCATTACTGTTGAAAAAAGAGAGTGCATTGGTCAAAATGAGTCGCTAAATGGCATGGTGTGGCAACGGATTCCCAAGGAAGTCTATGTTGGTAGAGAAATTCTTGAGATGGGCCTCTATGATGCTGTTGCACACTTCAATATGGGCACTTCTGCTGTTTTGAAGCTTTTTGATGCTCTGGGCATTCCTCCAGGAAAGTTCACTGAAGCTGGATGCCAACAACAGAATCAAACACGTGTTCACCTGGCACAGAGAAAGAGCCAAGGTGACACCAAAAGAAGAAGAAAAGTTCTCAGGGGCCAAAGAAAAAGAAAAGATGACAAAACAAAGCAGGCAGAGGGTCCCAATTATGCCTCTGGACAGTTTTAGACATATTAGACCATATATTCTGTGTTAAAATTCTTGATAAATAATTTTAAAAACTTTTAAAGCCCTTTTCTCAGTATTTAGAATTTTGCGAAACTGCGAAAACTGTAACAGTGATATTTTTATAAGGATTTGATGGATTTGTCTAATTTTTTCAGAGAAGTTTGTGTATATATTTTTGCATGCAATGAACTACAGATAGCCAGTTTGGTCCAAATGGCTCTTAAAATCAAAATTTTAAAATTTGAAGTTTGTGTCAATTTTGGCTTCTCAGGAAAATGATAGTGTAAATTTTCAGTCTAATAGTGCAATATGGCATTTTTTTTAGTTTATTGCATAGCAGTGCCCCTGAAGATTATTTCCTGAAAGTTTCAAAGTTTTGTTGAAAACGTTAAGAGTTAGAAATGTTATAGTAGAGACACCTTACAGCAGGTAAAGCCCCGCCCACCTGGTTACCATAGCAACATAATGGGCAAACAAGCACATAAATAAACTTGTATTGTGGTCTAGATTAAAGGTGCATTGGTTACATTTTGTAAAAGAGCTTGTTGAAAAAGTGCATTTTTTGAGGTACATACCACCGTTTCATAACAAAATTTGAAATCTAGTAATTATTTCGAACAATTTAGCGTGAATTTGTTGTAAGAGTGGAGGTTCCCTTTAAGTCCACAAAACAGGTAACCATGCAAACTAACCCAGTTAAGAAGATCATCTGACGCAGTTTAGCTTTGTCAGAATCAAAAATGCTGTTGATTTACATTATCACAGAACTGCAAATTTTTCACACAAAAGGTTTATTGGTGCCTCGGCGATTTGCAAGTCGTTACTGAGCTCTATTGTTTTTTGATGCTAAAAAAAAGCGGGGATAGCTTTCTTTGACGTTGGTACTAAAATAAAGTTTTCTCTAACATTTAAGCTGCTGACTTTCAAGCTGGTAAGGTCAACATCACAGACACAATTCATCTCAAAACAACCATGGATGCCAGTCCGTTTCTTTCAACATACAGTTCCAGGGTTGGGAAGACGTAAAAGTGATAGCAACTTTTGGCCATGGAAGCAAGTACGTCAAAGTTCACGACCCAGGCGCAGTGTGGATAAAATCGGTTTCCACTTCCGGTTTTGAGGCCTGCGTTCGCGAAGCCGGAAATGGCTCTAATGGTGCGGCTGAGATCAATTGGCTTGCGTTCCAAGGTTCATTTCAAGGTATATACTCAGGGATTGAGAGTTTTGATGAGTTTACTTCAAGGACGCAGTGCAGGAGTATATCATTTGGCAGTCGCACCAGTGTAAGTTAATATCATCATAGAGTAAAGAGCAAGTAGTGATTACAAATCAGTAGAAAACGCGGGAAAATTCGCAATAGGCACCCAGAGCAAGACAACTTGAACCCTTTCAGCGATGGTTTTTGTTTTTGTTTTCTAACGACACCAATTTTTCGGTTGTTAGAGACACCTGTGATGTGATACTCAGTCGTAGAACTGAGTAAGAACATCAAAGCGAACTTAGGGAATCAAATGAAAGGCCAGACGAACATTGAGAATATGTACGAAAAATTGCTAGAGTCAGTAAGAGCACAACTACCAGGCTGATGACATAAAATGAGCCTCCCTGGGTGAGTTTTTTTCTCTGCAGGTTGACTAGGTTGTTATCATACACTCTTGATCAAAGGGTTTTCTTTCCCTTCTTGTGCTGTAGTGGAAAAAAAGAAGTACAGGGCGATTTTCATGTTTTTTTTGTTCCTCGTTCTTGACGGGTTTACCCTGGTTAAATGCGTTATTATTATTATTATTATTATTATTATTATTATTATTACTGTTGTGATTATTATCATTATTATTTGACGTAACTTGAATCATTGTTTATGAGTCTTACAGGTGGCAAAATATAGTTAAGATTTAGATAAATAATGTATATTTCCCAATTAATGGCTACTGATAAGAATGCTTCAAAGGGTCCTAATGTAGTGAGTTTCCATTGTTTTGCTTCATTTTAGACCAAGCCTCAAGTGTTTGCCACTGTTCAACATGTGCAGTCTGACAAACCATCTAATTCGATGAATATTTGGCTCGAAGAGATCTCAAATGATGGGTTCGTCGTCTGTTTTAGAGAGTTCATGACCTTCGATGGCACCCATTCTGACCTCAAAGTGGTGAGTACAAATCTAAAGTCTCTAATTAATCGAAATAACTGTGAAAGGGTGTAAAACAGAGTTTTAATTCAACATGGTGGAGAGTACTCCAGGAAAAGTGATGCTCCCTCGTTTTTGTTATTGCTCAATAGTGCTATTGGACTTATTGTATTTGTACGTTTCCAACTTTTCCTGGTTCCCAGCTTTTTCCCCGCAATAACTTACAAGGCTACCCGCATCCTTTAGTCTATTTTTTTCCCGCTCCATTGTAACCTCACAACCCCGGCATAAAAGACATACGCGGCTAGCACCGCAAAGATGTTCTTGAACTCCATTCTGTTCTGTGAAGGTCCAAGACTGGAATTATATTAGTGGTAATTAAAAATATAAAATAAAAAATGTTGAAAGGGCGCTCTGAACAGAACTTAAACGTGGTAGAGAGTACTCCAGGAAACGTTATGTTCCCTCGTCTATGTTAATTATTGCTGAATAGTGCTAATGCAGGACGTTATTGTATTTGTTTCTATTTTGCCTGGTTCCCAGCCTTCCCAATCCCTTAGAATACTGTACTGCCCGCATCCTTTAGTCTATTTTTTCCGTCCCCTTGTACCCCCACACTGCAAAGATGTTTTTTATCTCTATTCTGTCTGTGGAGGTCCAAGACTGGAATTATATTAGCGGCTTTTGGATCAAAGTGCTTGGGATTCTTGTTGCTGCTGGTCTGTTTGGCACCACTGAAAAGAGGAATTTAAACTTCTTTAATTTTACTTTCTTTTAATCTCTTACCTAATGTATCTTTTTGTTTCCTCAGCATTGGCTGGCATATGCCGATCTCCCACCCTCTTGGAACTTTACTGAGCAAGGAAAACTTCTTTTCGCTGGACTCGGTGCACCAACGAAGGAAAATAACTATGCCTTTTGTCAGGTAGGAACTGTTAAAAAATAGACAACGCGCACGGGCAATGTGCTGAGTTCAAGATTCAGTATATAAATCAGTATAAATCAGTATATAAATCAGTCCCCCGGCCAGTATCGTAAGCCGCCATCAGACTATGTGATATGAGCGGTATATAAATACATTACCATTACCATTACATTAGCAATGATTAAATCTGAACACCTACTAATATACCGGCCATAACGGAGGATACACGTTCTTAGTTTCAGAACTCGTCTAAATCAAGCGAGTTTCCATTGTATATTTTTTCCAAAAAATACGAGATCTGACGAAATTTTAACCAGGATAATATGCTTAGGAAAATCCGGTTAAATGGAGAATATCGCGCGTGGAATTGTAATTTAACTGAAATAAAGTCCCTAAACCAATTATCCTAGGTCTGACTAAGAAACCTTCAATATAACTATTCCCAACCAGGATTTGAAATTCGGGAACCCGTTCTACGAGCCACCCACTGTCCTGGTGTCTGCGAGCCATGACAACACAACAAGTGCATTGTGGGATCAATCAGACGGTCGCTACAGCAACGCTTTAAATGCTTGGATAGAGGTAAATAAGTAGCCGTACATGTCCTGGTGTTTGTGTTAAATGCGAAAGGTATAGTGATTAAAATCTGGCAACACAATGTGGGTTAGTTTCTGTCTAGGATCAGGAGTGCTTTGGCGTATCATGTATTCATATTGCGTGAATATTGTATATATTGTGGTTGTGTGAGCGAACGTTTTCTTGCTCAAGTAATTGCGCTTTCATTCATAGTCATGTATCCGCGTTCGTTACAAGGCATAGAATTGGCGAAGAAAACCTGTACGTTGAATATCAGTTGAACTTCACTACGCGAGGCTGTTTTCCTGGGGAAAAATGTTCTCATTTTATAATCATTTGGAGGTTCCATGCACCAAAATAAATCACCTAATCCATTTTTGTTTCAGGAAATTACGCACACTTCTTTTAAAGTGTGCGTCAAGGACAGTCAAGGAATAAGCCAGTCTCACGACCCAGTAACGGTTGACTACGCTGTTATAGGAGGTAAGCATGCCTAGTTTCAAACAGTCATGCATAATTCCGTAAAACACCTAATATCTTCAAATACGCCTGCCCGCATCCTCTTTTTCATATCTAGCCATTTTCAACGCCAAATAAAACCAGAAGCAGTTCAGCGGAACTGCTTTTTACAAGAGTATAGGCGTTTACCTCAGATAACATGAGTCCGCAATGACGGGGAGCTTATTGCATGAGGAGATACGGTGCGCTGCTCACTCGAACTTTAATTTTCTGATCACGTGGAATGTAGGGCTATCACATTTGTCTTTTTACGGTTTTTTTTAGAAAAAATATTAGCTGAGTTAACGATTAGGGTCTCAATTATTCCACATTTAAGAAACAAACAGGGTTCCTAGAGAAGAAGAGAGAAGTGGCTTAGCTGGCTTATCAGAAAGAGGGTACCAATTCAACCATGTTTTTCCGTTTCTGTTTTAAAGACCTTGACCCTTGCACAAACGTAACTTGTGAATACCATGCCGTCTGTAAGGCGTACAGCGCATTTGATGCCCGTTGCATATGCGATGACAACTGCCCTTCTTACGAGGAGCCGGTGTGTTCGTCTAACTCGACTACATTCAAGAACAAATGCTTTTGTCTGCTGGACATCTGCAGGCGCAAGAGTAATCACACCCTTTATCATCCGGGAAGTTGCACAGGTCAGGCTCTGTAGGATGGTAAATAGTTTTACATTTTATTGATTGATTGATTAAACAACAAACAAATGGAACAAAAGTAAAAAAACAAAATAGTAACGCACCAAGATCACAAGCAAAGTAGTACATGAAAAAGTGTTGCATTTTAAGTGTCTATATCGTCTTCTATATATATATATTTTTTTTGTGGCTCTGGTATAAAAATAAGGAGTACATAGCTGTTCAAAAACGTTTTTTCGAATTCCGCCGTGTTTTTGCCCTGAAATCGTCGTTCAAATTTCCCGCTTGGGCCACATCCATCAAACTTGATCGAGCTAGTAAGGGGCATGGGTTTATTCCTGATTTGACGTCACAAACTAATTTGCATCGCATTAAGTCTTTGTGACGTCAAATCAGTAATATACCCATGCCCCTTACTAGCTCGGTCAAGTTCGATGGGCGTAGCTCAAGCGGGAAATTTGAACGACGAATTCAGGGCAAAAACACGGCGGAATTCGAAAAAACCTTTTTGAACAGCTATCTACTCCCTTATGTACATATACCAGAATCACAAAAAAACAGAAGACGATAGAGACACTTTAAGTTTTGTGGTGACAAAGATATAAAACAGGCTAAAACTAAACCGCAATTGCATGGATTAGTTAGAAGTAGCCAAAATGTTATAAACAAGGCTAGAGGGTGGGGTAATGGTATCATTAGGAGAAATAATGTATAGTGTGGAAGAGCTTAGAATAGAGCTTAACTAGCCTTTTTTCTTCCGCTTAGAACTTGCACCTGTACTTTGTGTTAAATGTTTATAATTGCTCTACAATGCAATGATGTCTTTCTTGGGGGAATAGAAGAATACCGCTTTCTTTCAATAAAAAAAATGTGGTTTCATGTTTTTTTTTTTTTTCATTAGGTTTTCCAGTGCAGACGGGGCGAACATCGTTAACGCGAAATGTGGAGGGGGCTGAGACAGCCTGTGAAGTTGTGAATTTCCCGCCATTTTCGTTCTATCCAGACAAGGAAGTGCACGTGCAGATAACAACCAATCACTGGAACATTAGCAGGGATAATTACATTCACGAGGCTACAGTGTCCTGGGTAGAAACTGTCAATCACAAAAATTTTATGGTAAATGAAAAGCTTAAATTAGTTCTATAACAAAAGCATCGGTACTAGTGGAGTGCGACAATATAGAATACAATGTAGTTATTATTATAAACTATGCAAATAGATAATGCAAAGTTTGAGTTTTGATAACCTTAGCGGCCATGATATTTCAGCCTTTCAAGTTATACCGGTCAAATAGCACTCATTGATTCGCCCTCTCTCTGGTCTTTCTTCTCATACGAAATTAGCAAGATCTGGCACATAGGACTTATCAACTCCTCTTTCGTTTGATGCATGGGATATGGAATGATGACATTGCTGACGAGTTGCCTCGTTGATTACCCATTTGATTTCTTATTACTTTCATTAAGATTTATTAGATAGTCTAAATCGTCCTCTTCAGGTCTGCGTGACGTTGGCGGGAAGAAATGACCGGCCCACCAAAGAGTTTGCGGCTGTGGACTGGATGGCTTATCAAGGGGCACCAGATGGTGGAGTGGCGGGAAAAACACGGGTGCCGGAATGGTGGACTGGAACAAAATGCCAGGAAATCAGTTTACCCCAGGTAAGTATTTGACGGTCATTTAAGGCCTCTGGTGTACCTTACTCTGTTTTTAATTCCTCATACAAGAATTTTTGTTACACAATCTTAGGTTAAGGCTGTCTCATTTGTATATTTTGTTTTTAATCTCCTTCAGTATGGAGAACAAATACTTTGCATGATTTTTCCATGGTTCCAATTTGCTGAATTCTTTCTGACTTTTCATTAATATTTCAAGATAGTAAATTTTCATCTCTTTTTCAGGATAAATTCAGTGGCACACCCACGGTTTTCCTGACAGCAAATCACGTGAGTGCCGCTAGCAACCACGACGCTGCCAGTCTTTGGGTTGAAAACGCCACCAGTTCGTCTTTCTACATCTGCCTTCGCGAGCTTCAGAACTACGATGGCCTGCACGAAGACGTTTTCGTGGTATGTTAATAATTAACTTGTTGTTTGTACTTTCTGGTTAATAAAACACTCACTAGCCCTCTAGTCCGGCCCTTCTGAGGTATAAGCTTGCAATCTACAGTTTAAAAAATGAGGAGCACGCGGTACGTAAAATATAGGCGAGGAACGAGGAACGATTTTCACTGAAATCTCTTTCTAACGTTTTTCCTTTACCTTAAGGTATCAGGAACATCACGTACCAATTTTCCGACTCCTCCCTCTTTGAGATATCTGTTGGTTGCATACGGGTCCCCAGTAACTGAGCCACAGTTAAAACTGCTACTCAATCAGTTAATTTCGCTTCAGTGTGACTTAAGACAGTGATTCATTTTATGTTCGTTTGTTCCTTTTTGCTCAGAACTGGATCGCTTTCGAAACAAGTCATCGTCCTCTGTTTACCGAAAGCAGCAATGTCTACTTTCCGAACGACGGTTCCATTTCTACAAATTACAATGGTGCATTTTGTAAGGTAAAGCATTTGTAAATGTAAGACGCAATAAAACATTTTAGTAAAAAATGGAATGAAGTTCCAGGTTTGAGAATGTTGAGTTTCAAGACTTAATGTGCATTTCAGTTTTTTTCATGATTTGGGGGAAGTTGCTGAAACCTCACTCCTTGTTTTTCTTATACAAAGTCTTACGTTTTGTTTGAGACCACTGGAAAGCTTGCTCTTTGAATAAAGCCTGTTCATTAATTTCAATATTTTATTTTTTATCGAAAATTTGTTTAATCTTTCTGTAAAAGTCCAAACTATTTCCAAGGCCTTGAATTTATTCACTTCAGGTATTCTTGAACAAATCAATATTGGGTTATGTGAGCCCAGATGCAAAGGGCACAGGTTATATTATTTAATTTTGATCCACTTGATCATTTATCCAATTAATAAGTAAATAAAGTAGATATTTTTTCAGTCTTATACTACATTAAAAAAATAGAATATAGTGTAGAACAAATATTTCTGTCATTTGCTTTAAATTTAGCTCTTGTTTTATTTACACAGGATGTGCAGTTTGCAAGAAACTATGATAAAGAACCAACCGTAATCATAGCAGCTAGGCATACCACTGAGGGGAACAACTTAAAACCAGCATACATGTCCGTTGCAGCATGGATAGAAGTATGGTGCCGATGGATATAATCTCTTCGATTCTAAGAAATAAATAACATTAGAAAATCGGTGTTATAGATTGTGAACAATTGACCATTACAAGCTCCTTCTTTCTCTTGCAGCAGAATGTCTTCATGGTTTTCAAATAGAGAGTTTAGAGAGTTAATAGAGAGTTTAATAGAGTTTAATAATAGAGTTCATAATACAGAGTTCAATAGTAATAAAATCATAATAAATCACAATAAATATATCAAAAGAGGCAATCAGACAGATACAAAACGATGATAAAAAACGATGATAATGCACATTTATCATCATCATCATCATCATCGTTATCATCATCGCCATCGCCATCATTATCTGTTACTGATTATAGTTACTATGTTCAAGTTGAATGTAAAAGATTAGAATGAGAGTGTCGTCTTATACCACTTGAAAACGCGCTAGAAAAGACTTGGCTGATCTTCTCTGAGATGCTACAATTCAGTGAAATTAATAAGCAAGTCCCCAAGAGCATTCTAGAACCCTTTTTAACATTATTTCTCTTCTACCAGCACATCAAGACAGACGAGTTTCGCATATGCCTGAAGGAACTGTTTGCTAACCAGCATGATCCCATAACTATGTCATACGTGGTACTGGGAGGTAATTGTCACCAAACTAGGCTTACAATTTGGACGCTTTAATCATTCCCTCCACATGGTCCGTCCTATATTATAAGTAAGGTTTGAACTTTGCGAAGAAGTAAATATGTTCTCATTTTTATCACATATTTGAAGTTCAGGAAGTCTGTGATTCTGAAAGATGCTTTTGAAGCCTGTGTACAAGATACTCCTGCACGCTGAGATAGGATTCGTCTCTGACAATTATTTTCAAACAATGTTGTCTAACCGTGTTCCACATTTCCACTTTTGACATGGAAATATCAGAAACCGGCTTCTTTCCACAAACGCTGGCTCATTCCTGGCTCCAATTTTGTGCCTCTTCACAGTCCACTGAATAATTCGCTTGTTTTCCAATTGCTTACTTGCAGATGTGTGCAAATCTGGTTGGTCATACTTTGAAGGAATCTGCTATTCAACTAGTCGGTCATGCAAAACCTGGACCAAAGCGCAGGAAACCTGCCAATCGTACGGTGCAAACCTCGTAAACGTTAGAAATCAGGAAGAGAATGTCTATGTGCAACATCGCATGAATGGCGCCAAGGGCTGGATTGGATTGAGCGACAGAAATATCGAGGGGACTTTTGTTTGGGCAGATAGTCAACCAAACGACTTTACCTACTGGGGAACTAATCAACCCAACAACTTTAACAACGAAGACTGCGTCCATACCCTGGGAGTACAACACAGTTTTATGTGGAACGACGTGGAATGCGACACCTGTCACAATTACACTTGTTCAGAAGGTATGTTGGCGTCTGAGGGATAAATTTCAGCTCATGTATGCTTTGCTTCTATAAGAAATTAAAGACATTTTAAAGAGAATTTTGGCCCTATTATTACTGTATTTTTTTAATAAGGTGTTGCCAAAGCAGCAGTCGTGGAGAGTCCATGAAAAGCACCTTTGTTATTTAAACAATTCCATCAGTCAAAAGTTGACTCTTTTTGCACAGATCCCCTTCGTCCTCGGGATTGGTTGGAGTTTGGAGTCTCGATAAACCATAAAACCTGGTTTTAACTAGCGGCGATAAGCGCTAGCACAATCGCAAGCACAAGAGCGCTTATTTCACCGTGAAAACTGGCTTAACGCAAGCATAAACATTAGCGCAAGCACAAGCGCAAGGATCAAAATTTTTCCTTTTCATTGTGCTTGCGTTCGCTTTCGTAGTGTAAATTAAAACGACGCTCGTTTTCTCTTAGGATAAGCTACTTATGCTTGCGCTTTTGCTAGCGTCGCTAGTGAAAACCAGGCTTAAGACTTACATATGGAACTGTTACAGGCAATTCTTTTGTTCTTTTTGACGTGTCCAAGAAAATTGCTCGAAGGCAATTTCACATAAAGAAGATCGGCTACACACACACACACACACACACACACACACACACACACACACACACACACACACACACACACACACACACACACACACACACACACACACAAACAAACAAACAAAATAGCTCCCCATTGGCAAAAGTCATTTACCCAAGGGCAAAATGGCCAGTATGACCGTACCTAGTGTATGCAAATTATTGACAAATTCGGAGGGAGGAACGAATGGATGGCTGGACTAAAGGACTGCCTGATTTCCTCTTTTATATCTGAATAGATTTTGATGAGTGTGGTGGAAACAACAATCATTGTCACCAAAACTCTGTCTGTACGAATTCATTTGGATCCTACCAGTGCGAGTGTTCTACAGGATACACCGGTGATGGCATAACATGCACAGGTATAGAGGTGTACTACGCAGATGAACTTTAACTTCATTATTGTACATCTAATAACCAGTAAACTTTAAAAAAAACCTTAGCTAACTACAAGCTATGAAGGAGAAATTTACGCACGCGAAATCAGGCCATGGATACGCAGAGGAATCATTGAATATGGCGCCGTACGAATCTGGTGGGTATACAAAATTCCCGTCGAGGACTATTCCAAAACTGAATCGTCGAAATTAAAAACAAAACCGGTTTAATTCTTGACCAACAAGGCAACAAAGGGTGAGGGTCTACCTACCTAAGAATATATGCTTGTCTCTTTGCTTTCCCAGATATCGACGAATGTTCTGTAAGTCACCAATGTGACAGTAGCGCCACGTGTCACAACATAGATGGATCTTACATTTGTGTATGTAACAACGGCTACTCAGGAGACGGGCACACTTGCCAAGGTAAAGTCTTAACATTGCCTATTCCATCGTAAACCCACGGCCAGGGAAAATCAAGACGCCAGAAAAATGCCTTGAATCACCACTCGAAAGGATCGGCTAAATTCATTCCACTATATTACGCGGCCTATTTGACCATCTTCACATCGATTGCTTGTTTTTATTTGAATTGCTTTTCCCTTTTAATTTAACCACCTTTGCTGGGATTGCATCTTGTTGTGAAAACTGAATCAATCAATCAATCAATTAGAGAAGAATTTTCACTTTACTTGGAATAATTTGTCACGCTTTACATTCTAGATTTGGATGAGTGTACAAGCAACTCTCACGACTGCCATGCGAACGCGATCTGCACAAATACAATAGGCTCATTTACATGTAATTGTGATGGGAATTCACATTACTATGGAGACGGAAAAACATGTACCCCTCACCGTAAGTATCACTTCTCTTTTCTTTCATTTTGATTGTTTACGAGACAAGAGGACCAGTAAAAACATTTACTGAATGGCTGCTTATTTTAATTTCAGGAGGCCTTGATGACTCCAATATTTTGGGCGGCGATACCAGCAAAATTTCACAGCTGAACAGCTGGCTACTTCCCAAATTACAGAGTTCGGACAGGAGTTATTGGGTACTGTGTTGGAGAGCGACTTATCACGGTTGGGGCTCACAAACCTTTCACAGCAACTGCGATAATAAGGGACCCACAGTGACCATTGTCCGCGTGGGAAGTTACATCTTTGGTGGATATACCGACCAATCATGGCAATGTATGTATGATTTTAGAGTATCCAGATAAATGTGATTTGAGAGTATTTGCCAATTAGAACTGAAGGAAATGGAAAGCCAATAATGCTAAAAGGAAATCTTTTCTCCTTATCGGACTGGATGAGTTTATTTTTCAGTTCTTCTTTTTAAGGTATGTTAGTAACAGAAACATTGTCTTCGCAAAATTGATTTACGGAGTCTGAGAAAGAGTACATTTAGGAAGAAAATACAATGTAACCTGGAAACCGGAATTTGAATTAAATGTTCTTATTGAAATATAAATCAAGGAATCCTTCCAGGTTTTGACTCTGTTCGAAATCACGGTAAAGGCGAACTTGCAGTAAGGACATCATAGTTACAACCGTTTTTCGTGAAGTCTCCCCAGATGGCTGGGTTACGTCAACTCCCCTTACCATCCCCCGTTATAGATATTGTATAATTTAGAGGTAACTCCACTCGTTTGGGGAGATTGAGCCCCTGTCAGAAATTAATTCGAGACCATTTCGTATGCTAGGAAAAACACGATTTTAACAAACGGGAGAAAGTAGAGCCTATACCGAAGCGTCAGTAAACGCACTTATATGAAATATATATTTTTTGTTTTGTCTTGTATTCATTTCAGGGTCTTCTGGATACCAGCACTCGTCGAATGCCTTCATATTCTCATTGAGAAACTATTATGGATATGGGTACTTCAAAAACACCATAACTGCTTACCCCGAATATTCCACCTATAGTTACTACAGTTATGGTCCAACCTTTGGGGGAGGGCATGATATTTACCTAGCAAACAATGCCGGTTACAACTATTATAACTACTTTAATTGCTACACGTATGGCAGCACCTACTGTAACAATTATATCTGGACAGGAAACTACAATTTCTGCCCAAGTGAGGCAGAGGTGTACTATGAGGCACTGGCTTGAGCTTGAACTTCTTGTAAACTCTCTCTTTTACTGTCATGTTAATTGTCTTCCTGCACTAACGTTAGCATTTTCATTCAGAATCAAAACAATAATTGTTTGTTTGTTTGTTTTTTTTTTTGTATCGTCGGTTTCCTATTTGTTTTGCTTTTTGTTTGGTTGAGGTATTTTCGTCCACATGTAAATGATATTATTTTGGTGAGTACAGAAAACACAGTTTTTAGTCGAAATTTTTCACTCTGGTTTGACCAAAAGTTTCTTTTTTGCATTTCCTACCTTGCTTCTTTTTTGTAATAATCTCCTGCTTATACGAGTGAAGCGTAAGGATTTCTATTTAGTGGTTTTTATACGCTAGCCAAGCTGCATAGCCAATTTTGTATCAGTTCTTTCATGCCGACTATTAAGCATCTTCCTTTAATCAACTTCGATCAGAATCTTACGAAATAGATCGAAAAATACAATGAAGTTGTAAAAATCAGGCTGAAGTGAATCAAAATAATAATTATAACTTGAACTTGGACCTGGCAAAACCAGGTTTTCGATGGCAACATGTTGAAGAAAAGAAACAGAAAAGAAATACTGTTCTTTCTTTCAGTGTTCTATAGATGTATGTACACATTACGAATATTCCTTGTTTAAGTTGCTGTGTTTGCTCACTTTCGAAAGGGGTGACAATCTGGGGTCAAGAGTGCCCGCGCAAGCGCTTCTTTGGGAAGATGCGAATTGCGCCTGGAATGCCTAAAATGAGCTGCTGTGCGTCTTTGTGCACAATAATTTCGGATCTAATTAACATGTCTTTTCACGTCAAAAACAAGAGAAAAACAATTCGCCATTTTTTTTTCTCAGCTTAGCGTTCTCCCAATGAAATTGCTTGGGTGGTCACTCTCTATGCTAGGTTTTTCAAAGTGACCTGTTCAGTGTTGTTATTGTTGTTCTGGGGTTGTTTAATTAGGGACGCTTAACGGCGTCACTTTAACTGCCAATTGGTGGTGAGCAAGCTATATCTCTAATTCATTTTCTACTTTAGGAAAAAAACCATCACAAATCACACAACAACAATAATCATGACTATTTAATTCTTAAGGAGTTTGGTAACCGTTTGTGCATGATTCTCGGTTTGTCTCATTTATCGATGGGTAACCTTACAGCTTATATGTGTGCATTATTTGTGTGTTGCTATGTCAGTACAGTATTTTAATCCCGATTGCGGTAAAGAACGGGTATGTAGTTGCTAAAAGAATAAGGAATTCAGTGAAAGCATTTTTCCCAAATGAGAGCATTGTTTCTATGATTTGTTTTGGACCGTTTACTTTTTCATGTTGCTATCAGCATATATAGAAAATTCTAATAATAATTACAATGTTTGCAGTTTTAAATTATTAGGCTGATAGCGCCTAGTACTTTTATGCTTCCTGTCATGTTTACCAAAAGCAATAGTTTAAACTGATTATTGTAATTAAGGCAATTAAGGCAGTTTGTTCTCGGTTTTTATTTTATAGGACATTGTTTTGCTAATTTTTTTAGCATTTTCCCATGGCTTATATGACGTTATAACAGCAGAGGTGATTTCATTCTGATTGCGGTACTGGGGTGTATGTGAATGACCTTAACGGTAGTTTCCAGAGCTCGAGCACCAGATAATTGACATGATTACTGCAGTTGAGGCTGTTTGTCTTAGGTTCTTGTTTTCAAAATAAGTAGAAGACCTTTGTTTTTATTACTGAATATTTTCTTTTTTTGCTGTTGTTTAGTAGAGTTTGATTTCTATTTTTTGTTGTACGATTTATATGTTGCTACAACAGCAGAGGAGATTTCCGTCCTAACTGCTGTGCAGCTGTGCACGTCCTTAAAGACGTTAAAGTAAGTTCCATATTTAGTACTTCAGCTGGCGGTGTTGCATTTAGTGCATTTACACAACAGCGACAATAAACGTGTAAACCGTAATGCTATAATAGTTTGATTCATTTGTTTGGTTGAGTTCTTCTCTAAAAAAGCTTGTATCTTTAGTATGGCATTAGTCATTTTGGATCCCTCCTTGTTTAAAGTAAAAGCGAATAATTTCAACTTGCATTCCCCACTTCCCATCCTGACCCCCCACCCCGCCCCTCCCACCCCGCATTCCCCTATCACCACCCACAAGAAAATAGAAAATGACCTCGCTGGGTAATAAAAAGATCCTTTGGTCTTGGAACTGCCTGCAACAAATTATTCGCGCACGTGTTGCATTTGATATGTATCCGAAATAGCCAAATAAAATTAAGTCACAAGTGAGATAATCATGGTATAGCACTGGCAAGAAGGCGTCAAATAATTTATCACATGCCTATCTATGAATAAAACTTCAAATAACAGAAGCTGCTCTTGTTTTGACGGGAAAATGTGGCGGCTGCGAGGAACGCAGAGATTTTACGTGAATGCGGCTTAATCAATAGTATGGCTTCGATTAATTCATTTTATTATAAAGCTAATTCAGATTGAAGTGATATTTAGTTTGGCAAAATACGGACATTTTAAGCTCAACAGTTTATAACAACCGCTTTGTTATCGTGTTTACTATAAAGTTGTTTTAGTGAACGCTTGCTTGATTCTATTGACTAGCTTTTAGCGGCGGCTATTATTCGGTTATGGTCAGTAGAAAATCACGAAACAGCTCTAGGTTGAATTTCGGTTGACTAGAAATGCAACACTGCTATATAAACTGGTACAGGTCTCAACTTGTTTAAGCTCGTTTAAAAAAAAAATTAGTTTCGAAGCTTAAAAATCTTAAACTTTCAAAAGAGGCATACAAGATTGATAACTTCTTGGTGAAAACGTGAAGCTAAAATGCAAGATAGTGTTCATTTTGTGGCTGCTCAAGAGAGAGAACGTATTGATCTCATTGACCACGCCTGAGCACAACTATCTTTGCTTAAAAGTATTATTTTAAGAAAAAATCCCATTGTTTTATTATTCTTATGTTGCTTTTGGTATATGTGGTAAGGGAAGGCTTTTTTTTTCTGAATTTTTTGATTTGAGTTTACACATATTACAGGCATGCAATGGTCGAAGAGAACAATAAGAACTGATTAGATGTCTTTAAAAAAAATTCACCTTTTTTTTTAGCCAATATCGTCTTGATAGAGCTCCAAGAACACACTTGTTTGAAGAGAGGATTTCTGTGGTGATTATGTTTATTACAGAAATACCTAATTATGGACTTCCACTTTGCTAAAATCAGCTTCCCAAATCCCAGCTTGGTGGAAGTAGCACAACAATGCAGATGGCTCTTTATGGCCTTCTGCCACTTCAAAAAAAAAAAATGCTGGCTCCTGCTCGCTAATCCATTCAGCTATTGAACGGTGCCGGTCTGATATAAACACAGCAATGGCCAACCCTGCTGCTTTTAGGTAGGCAAAACTGTCTTAGGCCCCTTAAGCTCCATGTCACTACTGCTCTTTACTTGGTTTGCCTGACACAAAATGAAATAAAGTCATTATTAAAGATCGCTGATAATAAATATAACATTACGGCTGTTATTTTTTTTTTAATTCATTCATAGAGAGCTTTAATCTGGCTATTGGTAATGGGTGTTACGTAGTCTTAGGAGTAAAAGAAGCACTAACCAATTGTAATTAGTATAGCAGTTGTTTATTATTACCAGGTTTTATTATGATACGGTTAAATGGGTGTCAGTATTGTGCAGATACCACCGCGGAGACAGCAGCCCACTTTTTCCCATAGTTTAAAGAGTGATAGTGACAACATACTTGAACCAGTTCAAAATGTACAATTTTAGCAACTGCACAACAGAACATTGTGTATGCTCCATATTTGACAGAGTGTCCCATGGAGTCAAATCTTCCATTTCCACACCAAATTGCCTCTCCTTTTTCCTTCAGCTCATTCACCAAGGTGGTCCTATATCGTTCCCAGTAGGTTAGAATGGCTGGGAACAGGAAGTTGCTCTGGTGTACAAAATAAGTACATGCACTGTACGTAGAGATGCCCATGTGTCTTAGTACCAAAAGCACCTTACTAACGGAAGCTCCTGCCATCAGAATAGCGAAGCTTAGTAGGATATTTCCAGCTGGGTATCGTCCAAGAACCAATGACTGAGACCTCCACGCAAAAGACTTTGGACCGCAGTTTCTGCAACAATGTGTCACTGTCACCATGGTGCCATTCTTCTTCATGGAGACCTCTGGCCACACATTTTTGCAGTTGAAACAGAACATGTAGAATATAGCCAGTAGTCTTGAGTAGAAGACAATGAATTTAGGTTCTTTCTGGCAAGGGATGTCTTGGCAACACTACAGAATGATCCAAATATCAAATTATTATTTTACGCTCTTTTGAAACTGCCAGAGGTTCAATCATGCAGTCCTCTTGAGTGTCTTGTGAAAAAACACCTGGCAACTGCAAACGAGACTAAGAACTCAGAGGCCACAAAGAGAAGTAGCATTGGCACGGGTTCATGAAGAGAACCAGTTAGCAAGTTGATCCACTTGAGCAAAAAAAGAATAAGTGGCTTAGTACCAGGGCCAACTTTTATGAATACATAGAAACAAATTGTAATAGATCATCAGGCAGGTGACTTTTGCTTCTTGCTTCTTAATAGCACCCCTAACATTATCTAAGATGTTGTGGGGATTAATTTATAAGTTGCAAGTGTCAAGTCAGCTATAAATTCTTACATTTCTTTCACAACTGAATTGAGCAATACTGAATTATAAGCTTCTCTATGACAAACAGAAGTGATGAGTAATGACCAATACCAATAAGAAATCTTAAAGACTTGCTTGATATCGTTCATGGATGCACTCTCCTTCTCCTCATCATCAGCATCAATATCATCTCCTCCCTTCTCCTCTAGCTGACAATGCCAGCCTGGATCAGCTTCCTCGTTGTTATCCATACCCTCTGTATCCTATTGCTCAGGCTCCTCCAGACACTCCATATCTTCCTCTTTTGTGAACTCCTTTATCTCCTCTTCTTCTACGTTTCCAAAACATTTTACCTCCACATTTCAACATGTTTTAGCACGACTTTTTTGAACCCAATTTTGGCTGTTGTATGTATTCGTCAT
This sequence comes from Pachyseris speciosa, assembly GCA_016490735.1. Classification (NCBI taxonomy): domain Eukaryota; kingdom Metazoa; phylum Cnidaria; class Anthozoa; order Scleractinia; family Pachyseridae; genus Pachyseris; species Pachyseris speciosa. The sequence continues at coordinate 496,597 of JAEMWC010000270.1, forward strand.
AGAGATTCATAAGATGCTTTGGTGTGTTTTCTTCATCACTTAACTTGGTTTTAAATTGACGTTTTTTTTTTTTTTTTTTTGCACTGTTCCTGTTTTCGCTTAGGGAACGTTCCCGTCATGGGACTATTGTTCGTCTTTGAGTGGTCCTATTAGCATCAAAACGAATAAATTGTTGTGAAAAATAGGAACAAAGTGTTCATTTAGAGCTACAAAGGCATCGTTTGTTCCAAATTTTTAAATGAAACGCTCAGGAACAAGTGTTCCCATTGGTATTGTTCCTCTTTTTATCATTTTGGTCCTTTCTATTCACTTGAAGAACAATTGTTCCTATTAATGCGTTCCGTTTTGAATGAAATGTTCCTTTTTACTGGCACGTGGAACAGTTTGTTCCTAAACATTCGTTCCTATTTATGTGAAATGGTTCCTGTTAAGAAAATGGCAGTTCCTTTGTACATGTTGTTCAACAGAACCAGTCTTCTATTCTTGCCATCCATGTATTTAGCGCTTTTAAATTGCGTGGCAAAACGTTAGGTGTAGAGTCAATAGCAGATTCGATTTACTTAAGAATAATGAACATTGGCTTGCAGAGGCACGCTAAAGCAAGCTTGAACTTGAACGATGCAGCCATTGTCGTAGGCATGCACAGGCTTGCCCGAGCAGGCCCGAACCATTTGAGATGTAACTCTCTGTTATGAATTTGACTACAATACTAATAAGCTCGGGCAAGTAGGGACAAGTGCTGACAAGCTCCAAATTCAATGATCACTCTGTTGCTTTTTCAATTGTCTGATTCTTTCGTCCGTTTTTCTTTAGCGGTGCAAACAGGCCTGTTGGCTAAATCAGTTCCTCTTTTTCAAGAATGAACAAGAAGGTCAAAGTCAATTGGTCTTCAATTGACGGTGCA
>JAEMWC010000270.1:500000-515000 GCA_016490735.1 Pachyseris speciosa
TATCTTAAATAATAAGCTTTTGGACAATTTTGTAAATACTTCCTAAACTTCATTTATTTTTAGTATTTTTCTCGATTACAAAGTTTAGATAATGTTGAAAATGCTTCTTAAATTTAATTAATTTTAATTGTGTAGTTATTAGTAACTTTAGTAATTTAAATAATTGTTCCTGAAAAGCCCCATTGGGGAGTTAACAATAAAGTATGTATGTATGGTTATGGCAGCGAAGGAGAACGGGGGATTTATTGACAAGAAAAAGTTCAAGACTGCCAGCAAATACGGTTTCGACTCCTTGATTCTAACCAATGCAAGCATGCAGGTGCTCGTCAGGACAAAAGGTACAAGTGGGTGAATTTATCTTTTTCATTTTGTAGAGACGACTATTGGTAGTAAGTATGTTGTGTATTACTTAAGCAATAGAGGACTTTTTCCATGTTTACATAGCCTCATATAAACACGAGGGGGGGGGTTGGGAAAATTCGAGACAGTTATGCAAACCCGAGACGCAGTCGACAGTTTGCATAACTTTCGAGAATTCTCCCAACCCCCCGAGTGTTTATATGAGGCTATGTAAACACGGAAAAAAGTCCTCTATTGCTCTTATAAAATATAATTTCTAAAAAGTAATTCGACAAAAGAAGGGAACATTTGTTTATTTCTTCTTGATTGAAATAGATTTTCTTAATAAACGCTTTGAACAATCATATTTCCCACTAGCCAATCATAACGCGCAACTGACAGCACAAGAACCAATCAGAATTCGCGTTATAAAAGTCAAAATCAAGTTGAAATTTTTGGCAGGCCTCATGCAAGCGCCATGTTGGTCAAAGCTTTGATTCCTCTGAAATCGTGCAGAAAAATACCGAACGCTCGGCGAGAACCAGAAGAAATGCCCAAACTATACGAATCGGTAAGGAAAGAACTTCAAGATGAGAAGTTTGTTTAAGCTGGAAATGAATTGCACTGTGCTTGACCGCTTCTGAAAGAGGCGTGAACTTGCCCGAATTGGCAGCCCGAGAACAAGGTTGAGAAGTTGAATCGCTCATCGTGCCTTGTAAAGTTTTGCTGGATAGGAATCATAGCCCAAGCAGCGGATCCAGGTTGTAGTATATTTTTAAGCTGAGAAGGTCTCAGAGAAAATACATTTTACGCTAATTTGACAGCCAAAACACGGCAACCGATCGGCCGCGCAAAGTTTGATTTGAAGCATTTACAGTCTGTAGCATATACGCTTAGTTTGGTGTACGTTTTCGTGTACATTTTTTAAAATAAAGAATGTCTTATAGAGAATTTTCTTGTAGTGCTTAATGCAAAAATTACCTTGAAAAACGTTTACTGCCTATTTTGTTGCACATTTTGTCCTCTTAGCTTCGCTGTAGGTCGTGTAGCTCACGATCATCGAGGCAGGGAAAGCGCTGTGGTTTTTCTTTTGCTTTGTTTCCTCGGGCTCACGGGGGAAGAGATAGCTAAACCCCAAATCGAAATTTGGCAATTCTTTTTTTTTATTTCCTTGATATTTGTACTTGAATGAGTCTTAATGAGTCTTGCGAAAGCTTTGAAATGTTTTCAAATTGTACCAGGAAACACAAACAGCGTGATGTCACAACCGTGTTTACATACTCTCATCTAAACACACCTATTGACCAATGAGTGGGCGCGTACTATCTTAACTATTTTATAATTTAAATTGAAACACAGATAGTTTGACCTCCTTTGTAACAGCGAAGGGAAGTGAGTATACTTTGCGGCGTTGTGATAGATCAAAGGCACACTTACGTAGTTTTTTGTCTGCCGTAGGTGCGGGAAGATTCTCGCACTTAACCCTTTAACGTTTCTTTTATTTTGGATGATTCAGAAAGTCCTTGTTATGGAGCCATTTGGTAATGTTCAAATCGACAGAAAGTGCTTATAACTATATACCGTTTTTACGAACATAGAGAGCCCCTTCCATTAATACTTGTTGGTGGATTGACAGTTGATTCCCTAGGGAGTTGTGATGTCAAATGTGTCGCAAATTGAACCCTCAAACCGGGCAAAACGAATGTTTTTGGTATGCTGTGGCTGGAGAATTGGAGCTGAGAGCGGTTCATGGGCAGGAACAGTAATGGTGCAATAGGTTCATGTCACTGACCAAACTTGGGTACAATTTGTTGTCTATTGTGTTTCTTAGGTGCATATGAACATTTCATGGTTTTCACAAGTATTCCCTCGTTTTCAACAACTTCGTGAGCACAAGGTTTACCCAAAATTACAAAGAAGCATTTCAATCAATTTATTTAAAGGGTTCTATTCAGGAAACAGCTTTATTTCAGGATGTGACTGCTGTTGTTGGTGTTGTAATACATTTAATTCTCTTTATACACCAAGCAAGGAAAGTTATCGTTCGCCGGCGAACGATAATTTGTATAAAAAATGTTAAAGGGTTAATCATCAAATTATATATTATTTTACACGTTAGACTTTCTATGGATGGTGTAGGTGAGGAGGGCTGCGATTCTCCCCTTTTTGCTTTTAAAGTACTTTCCAAGAACAAGGTATTGCAGATAATAGTCCGTAATATTGTAGAAAATTAGAGTTTACATGAAATTTCTGTTGGAAAGCATGAAAAGAAAGAAAGCGTTTTTTTTTTTGTTCATCAAAGAGATGGGATACATTTCGAATGCCTTTCTGATACCAATTTTGGAAGAAAACTGATATTCTATTTATTTTTATATAGCGATTATTCCAAATTATTTGATTTGCTACTTCCTCTTTAGTCTTAGGCACGGTGTAAACCAACTGCTGCCAGTAGATTATTATATCTTTATAAAATTTCGGTAGCGATTTATTTAGATTTATAAAGTTGGCATCGTAATTACATTGGAAGATTCGGGTGCCACCTACGTTTGATAGCAGAGAGCAGGGAATATCTTTCCATGGGGCGTCATCAGTAGAACAAAACCGCTTTACCCAACATTTATTAGGACTTTATCAAACGCTGTAAAGTCGGTCATATTTAAGCCTCCCTCTTCTTTACACTTTTTGATCGTAGATTTTTTTATTCTGGGCTGTTTATACTTCCAAATGAAACTGAAAAAGTACATTCACCCGACGCGCTATCGTCAAATCGTCGAAACGCAAAGCCTCAGTCAGCTTACTAGCAAAGAGCAAAGGATTTCGTCGGAAAATCAGAAACACAGCTCAGCCGTCACCAAAGTTCACTATCAAAAGCAAAGATCGCGCGAAGTTGCTGTGAAGGCTCACGAGTGTCTGCAAAAGCTACAAGTTACCAGAGGCTCTGAGTTGGATAAGGAGGTGAGCGCGAGGCTTAGCGATGAAACTTCAAGTTGTGCAGCACTGGCTGAAACTACAGAACCGAAAAGTGTCAAGCAAGGGATGGATAGGCACGGATTTGGACAGTGGACAGCTATTGAAGTTTCAAAACGGAAGAAAGGCGGACTTTCTGAAGAAAAGGGCTGCAATTAAATTTGTTTTAGACGTCAAAATGTGAGAAAATGTTCTATTGTTCGGACTCTTTTATTTTATTTTATTTTATTTTATTAGCTTCGCCATTATGATACCAAAAAAACAAACAAAAAAAAAACAAAAAAAAAAACAACAACAACAACAACAACAACAAAAAAACGTTACAATCAATACGTTTGGCAGGGACATCGCAACAGCTAAGTAGCCAATTACTGCGGGCCCAGAAATAAAATATATATAAAAAGAAAGAAGAAAGAAAAACACATTATATGCAGCACATTATTGGTAAGTCTAGAAATCTTGTGTAGTTACATTTTAAGCAGATGGATTTAAACGTTCGAGGATTATCCGGAGCGTAGTTCATTCTAACAGCACGAGAGTAGTAGTCATAGAGAAGAGATTTGAAACTAGTAAGAGTAGCATTAGCTAAGTCCATTCTGTCAGTGAGTAAGTTCCAGATTCTGGCTGTTCTAATAAAAAAAGATTTCTGGTATGTTGTAGTTCTACATTTCTTGGGGACAAAGATAGGAGAGCTAGTAGCGGATGCTCGAGTCGTTCTAGCGCTTTTGCGCACAACGGGAACAACAGAAGGACTAAGTTGGACTAGATTATGCGTAGCCCTATAAAAAAAATACCATTTCTAGGAGCTCATGCCAATAACAAACAGGAAGTAGATTTAAAGATATTAACCTTTCCTTATAAGATATTTCTGTGATAAAAGGTAAATGGAGAATAAAATTGGTTGCACGTCTTTGAATTTTTTCGAGTTTGGAAATTAATTCAATTGCCTGAGGCGCCAGACCTGAGTTGCGTACGCTAGGTGCGCACGCACTAGGCCAAGATACAAGGTGCGCCTTGTGGAGGTACTTCGAATGTACCTGGCATTCCTCCTAAGGTATCCCAACGACTTGTTAGCACGTGCAGCTTGATGACAGATTTGGGCGCGCCAGGTCAGGTCACAGGCAACTAACACGCCGAGGTCACGCTCTTCCTCACAGGACTGGATGGTACGGCCGTTGACCTCGTAGCTTGTGGAGATAGGCTTGCGCTTCCTTGTAATGGATTGCAGTTTGCATTTCTTTTCGTTGAAGGTTAAACCAGAGGCAGCGGACCATGAAGAGAGACTATGAAGGTCTTGTTGTATAGCGGCGCCGTCATCCTGAGACTTCTCTTCCTTATAAACCTTTGTGTCGTCGGCGAACATCACCACTTGACTCTTGGTGATGACGTCAGGAAGGTTGTTTACATATAACAGGAAGAGAGCAGGACCGAGAATTGAATCTTTGTACTTGTACTTATTTGCTCGGGGGCTATGATCTGACGGTGCAAAGAGAAACACTGCAATTGACATAATACACTTTATTTTCAGTCATCTCTTGATTATACAATTTGCACGGACTCACTTTTAGCATTGGCACTCATTTTTCTGAAAGAATTCGAGCTTTTTCCTTCATTTTTGGCTTATAAAGTAATTATGAAGCGTGTTTGTTGGCCTCTTGGTGGGCTGCTGACCCCGGTTACCATCATCTCTGGGCCTCTTTCTACTGTGAATCCTCAACAGGTCGTCAGAAATCGCACAATCGTCGACGACACGTGAAGGGACGGCACTAGCAGGCAATGGGGTGCAAATGGGAAGGAGTGTCTTGAAGAGCTCTTCCTCGTCGGTACTGTTGTCTTCTAACGCAGTTTCGGGCCGTGACAGTCCACGATGCTGCGATGGTCGTGGCATGGGCTCCGTGACGTTTTGCACGAATTCTTGATCCTGTTCGCCAAGTATGCCGAGTTCTATGCACACTCTTCTCCGCTCCTCGACCTCCTCGTCTGTATTAAACGTTCCCAGATTCACATGATGGAGCTTCAGTTTGTGGCATAAGGTCTCTCGGTAGGCCGGCAAGTTGCTTCGTAGGTATGGATCTTCTGCGCGCGCAATTTTCTCCACATACTCGTGAAGCTCCGTCTCCGTGGTCCCACGTACCGGAGTAGGCTGAACGGGCCTTCTCGCGTCGCAACTCCTTCTCGGCCGCTTTCTGGGCATCGTTTAACCTGTGGAGATCTTTCAAAATGGGACTCGGCATGGGCTCGTGTGAGTCGGTGTGTAGCAGGCTCAGGTTCTGGCTCGAGACGCCCTTGGCCCTAAGCAGATTATTTCTTTGTCTGATGTGTTCTTCTCGCGACTGCTGTTCTTCAGTTTGTCTACGTTCGTCCATCCTCAGAATCTGTTTGAGGTGTCTGTGACGCAAACTGCCCGGCTGCGACTGCTCTATGAGGCCTTGCAAGAGCTGTAGACGATCGGGCGGCGAAATACTGTTGGAATCATGGCCATGTTCTTCGTCTGTAATTTCATCCTTCGAAGTATCGTCGGCTGCTGCATCTTTGGTAAAAGTGCTGGTAAGGACAACCACCTTATCGCTCCCTTCTTCTCCTCTAGTAGAACACCGTCGGTGGCAGGTGATTCGTCTTCAGGCTCACTACCATCGCTATCACTCTCCGATTCCTCGTCGTCTTCGGACACCTTAGCCTTCTGCGCTGCCCAGATAACACAGTCCATGACGTGCTTCTTCATCCAGGCCGATGGCTTCTTTTTCGGCAAGGGTAGGCTTCTGAAGGAGTACGCTCTTAACCTCCTGTCCATAGCGGATAGGTCGGCTGGCCCGAATTCTAGCTTTCGCTGCGAGGTTATGAGCATTGGGCACCGCTTGATGAATGCGCGGGCACTTTGGTACTTAACGTCGTGAGCTGCGTAACCCCCTTGGGTCAGAATCTTCCAATCATCAATGTCCAGCGTGGTTTCGGTGGCCTCATCTGTAAATATTATTTCGGTGGAAGACGTTATCATTGACTCGTTAAACGCTCGTTGTTTTCTGACTGTGACTCCGTGATGGATGAGACCGAGAATAGGAAAAAACAAGCTGGTTTAGCCACTGCTTGCGTCCCCCACCAAGCATGGGACGTTATCCTTGTGTCGTTTTTTATTGTAGCTCAACAGCTTGAGAAAATCGTCGCAGAATTTTGCCACCTCCTGCGGTTCAAGACTATTTTCGAGGATCTCTCTGAAGTACGTTGGGTCAGGATCTCTTGTTGGATCGAACGGGCAAAACGATCTTGGTGACACTTTTCCAATCAGATGGTCTTGAATGGCAGCGTTCGCGAAATCTCGTTTCTTGATTGACCAACAACAGCCATTGTTATATACCTACACTTGCACTCAACAAAACGAGTACTGCGATTGGTTGATTCTTGGCCACGTGCCCCTGACCAAATTCAAATGTATCCCGATCGGGATACAATTCCGCAATTGTAGCCCGCGCTCCGAATACAGCAGCACGTGATTAGTGCATGGCTAAAAAGTGGCATGATCTTCAGCACGTGCTCACGTCAGCTTGGTTGACGAGGCGGACCTGAGAACACTGCCAGTTTTCAGTTTTATAAACCAACGAAAATACAAACGTTATGGAACCCGAGACTAAAAGAAAACGTTTTTCTCAAGTATCAGCGGAAGAAATTCAGCATCTAATAGGAGGAAAAGATTCGGAAAATACAAGAAAAGCATGTTCTACTTTTTCAGGTACTTTTAAACGTTTGTAAATTATTCATTCAGCAGGCTTGTGAATAAAGACGTGTTTTTGTAATGCCGTCTTTGTTTGTTTGTCAGTTTATTTCGCTGTGATTGTTGAAGGGAAAGTCTCGGTATATAACAAAGCACTTAATGTATGATCCCTCGGGAAACTAGTTAGTTTTGTTTTCCCTCGAGTCCTGATGTTTCCCTCGACTTCGTCTCGGGAAACATCAGTACTCTCGGGAAAACAAAACTAACTGTTTCCCTCGGGACCATACATTAAGTGTATATTGTTGACCTCGATTAGATCCTAGTCAACGGTCAATGGCGCGAACAGTTCGCGAAATGGATCTGCCAAAAGATCAATGACTTTCTTCACCTCGCGTACCAGCCTGCTTGTGAAGAATTTGTTGGTTGCCAAGGTGTTGACGAACGCCCTGGCCTCGGATTTGTAGGAGTAGGTGTACTTTTAGCGCGAGTCCTTCTTATAAACTTTCCCTCTGTAACTTGCATACCCTAACCTGTTCATTGCGATGGCAATGTCGTTAATCAAAACTGTCAGTTTGTCTGAGAGCATTTTTGATTCCGCATTAGGTTCCTCGGATGACGTCGATGGCTCCCACTAGCCTTTGCAAAGCCAAATTTATCGACACGCCAATGCGTTAGCCAATGCGCCAGCTCCAATGATTTTGTTAATTGCTTTTCCTAAGGGTGACTCAAAGTGTGGGTTGATAACAGTCAGTTGAACAACACTCTCTATGCCGCATTCGTCGCGGTCTTGCGATGATAACATATTCGCGCCACCAGTACTTTCAAGCTCTTTTACGAAGCTAGTTCTGTAGGAACACTGAACCAATTCTTCCATAAAGGGATCTTTGTGGTCCTTTAGCTCCTTATACAACTCCTTCATTGCCTCGCATTCTTTGCCCTCTGCAAATGTTACCTCATGAAAGCAAAAGACACAATATTATTAATAACCATGATAGCAATGATGGCAACGAGCAAGTCAATTGATTAATAATAATAATAATAATAATAATAATAATAATAAAGTGGTTTACGTCCTGTTTCTTGGGACCAGTAGATCAACATTTAAATGAGAACGGGCTGATGTAAGGGGAGCAGCGGGGCGCCAAGGCAAAGTGTAGTGGGACAATTGATAATCTACTTATAGACAGTATGGTCTGTCAGGACAGTCCAGAGAGGGCATCGCAATCTGAGTATGGCTTGGATAGACGTAAGAAAAGCGTATGACTGTGTGTATCACCGCTGGTTGGGCCAAATGTTTACTTTGCACCGTTTTCCCAGATGGATAGGCGATGTTATTTTGAGGCTAAGCGCCAAGTGGAACACAAGGATTTCTGTGAGGCCTGTGAATGGGATGGACACATCAGAGCGAATAAGGCTCAGTAAGGGCCTTCCCCAGGGCGACGCCCTGTGTCCGAGGCTATTCACGCTGAGTATAAATCCCCTGGCGTGGACGTTGCGAGCATCTGAAGGCTATCGACTCTCAAGACCAATTGGCCAAAAGGCCACGGATCTCCTGTATATCGACGATCTTAAGATATACGCAGCTTCACAAAGCAAGCTTAAAGTAATGATGAGTGATGCGAGAATGGCGATGAAAGATATCGGGCTAGCGCTGGAAGAGTCGAGTATCAGGGAAGCAGATGTGATTGAAAGTCTGAAGGATGGATCGCAGTATAAATTCTTGGGAGTGTTGGAGAATGTTACTCATGAAGACAGCCTGGTTCTCCAGAATGCAGAGAATGTGTACTTGAAAAGACTCAGTGATATGGTCGAGTCCATTATCAGACTACAACAAAGTGTTGGCGACCAATCAGTTCGCACGTCCGGCGTTAACATACTTCATGTGGACCCAGGTATGGACTATTGCGGATTTGCAGAGGCTGGACAGAGAGACTCGTAAGGTCATGGTTGCTAATGGACTTAAGCATCCTTTGGGCTCCACAGATCTACTGTACCTTCCTAGGAAGTTAGGAAGTCGGGGCCTTAGGTCCATCGAGAGAGAGTACGAGACCATCAAGATAAAGGCAGCTATGAACTTGTATTCAAAATGATCCAACTATGTACCTGGTGAGGCAGTTCGAGGAGAAAGCGGTCCGTACAGGGCGCAGATCCTTGGTGTAGGATGGGAAGAGTTATGCACAACAGCGGGGACTACGGCTAGAGTTGCAGGTGGGACTGCAAGAGTTATATCAGCAACTCCTGCCAACTAAGCTTTACGCCTCGAGAAAGACCAAGACACACACGGACGGTGATGAGAAATGCAGGCCATGTCGGAAGGCACAGGAAAGTGTCGCACACGTGGTGTCAGGTTGCAGCGCACTGGCGCAAACTCTGTACCTGGCTAGACACAACGCAGCACTCAAAATTCTATTCTTTGAGATGCTTAGGGGTTATCAGTTGACGGACGCTATTCCACCTTGGTATATTCACCAGTCCAGCCCAAACCAGTGTAAGAAGACGACAAGGTGACGGCGTTTTGGGATGTGCCTGTTTTCGCGGAACACTTGCAAGTGAGAGCCAACAGAATGGACGCTAGGGTGGTAGACAGGGTAAACAAGGAGGTGATGCTGATAGAGATGACCTGCCCCTGGATGGACAACAGAAAGCACAAAGAAGAGGAGAAGACCTTAAAGTACGCGCCTTTGCGACTAAAGCGCAAGAGACAGTACCCAGGGTTCATGATTCGACAATTCAACATCGTCATCGACGCTCTAGGTGGCTACTCAAAGAGTCTGAAGGAAGAGGTCAAAGCGTTAGTGGGCTAAGATAGGTACCGAGAGGTACTTAGAAGAATGCAGAAAGCCCTCCTGATCCACACTCTTCACATCGTTAAGGCATTTAAAGTGATGTGCTAGCCACTTGGACACCTATGGGTCGCTAATGAGACAGTACACAACTAGCACTTGGCAGCTATTATTAGAAAGATGATTTATTTTATTAATCGTATTTTAAGCAATTTTATTCCTATTTAACGTAAATTTGTAATTTTTTTATAATATTAGAATTTATTTATTAATTTTATTTTACGCAATTTTATTCCTATCTAATGTAAATTTGTAAATTTTGATATAATACTGGCTACGTTTACACGCCCAGTATTTGTAAGTAGGACCTGGCATTCAGGAGTTTTAAACTGCCATAATATAAAATGATTCACTGATCGACTGGCTGGATGAGTGAATAAATGAAGGAACTTCAAAAGGATGAATGAATGAATGAATGAATGAATGAATGAAATGCTTACTTTGCTAGCTGTGACGCTAACCCCACAGTTCAGCAAAGTTCAGTGCACAACTATGGGGCTCGCTGGATTGCCATTGGGCGTCGTCAAAGCCAGCCAGTAGGTAATGGTGGGACAAAGTGACTTGTTGACCAGTGCAGCGTGTCCATCAATTCAGTGTTGTGTTGTAGTGCTAGGAATTTGGCTAGAAGAATCTTCGTCATTGTCTTCACTCTCTTCTTCGTTGTCTTCATTCACTTTCGCTTTGCTTTTAGCATATGTACTTATAGCACTGAAGAAAAAGGCAACGTCTTGAATTTCTTAAAAGAAAGGATGACAATGTTTCTGTTTTTTTTTAATCAACACTAGAACGCCATTTATTCTAGCTTTCGCATCATCTTCGATGGTAGAAGTGCAAATGGCTACAGAGAAACGGTTCCTTATATATAGTTCGGGCACTTGCAAAATCACAGGGAACATATTTCACACAAATTGAATCTCATATTTTTACCCTAATTGGAAATGCGCCGTTAGTTTTCAACACCTGTAGACTTCGAAAAAAGTACTAATTAGACTGGACGCTGTCAGTAAAGCACGTCACTGAATCTGGCGGTTCAAATACAATGACAGACCAATTTAGTTCTAGTTCCATGAATTGCTGCGCTAAACTTTCAGCGACTTGTGAAATCACAAGGAATGCATCTTTCGAAAAACTGCATACTTCAGCCATGTTATAAACACTTTTATACTATTTCGGACTCTTCAAAAAGGCGCTAATTAATCTAGATGCTGCATCTCCCTATTGAAAGGCACTGAATCTGTTTTAATTTGTTCAAATACAACGTTGATTGACTGCATCTTCAGTGACTATCTATATCACTAGGGAATAAATCTGGCGGTCAAACACTTTAAGAAATATCGTTTGTCTGTTCTTGCAAATTCAGAAATGAGGTGGGAATTTGACAAAACCTTCAAGAAGAGAGATGCTTCGTTGGTGGAAACAGGAACAGTAGGTACTTAAAAATGCCAAGAAAGGATACGGTAAATTAAGCACAACTGCCGTCAAATGTAGTTACGTTGATAAGCATTCAGTCTTATTTCAGTGCCGAAAAGAATGTTGTTATGTGAGATTTCAAGTGTATTACAAGTGGGTCTTCTACTCTTTGGCTCTTGATAAAACCAAACTTATACAGCCAAATGTCCAGAAAAATCCCGGCTGAGATGAACAGATATAGTATATTCTTGTTTCCGTCCTTTCGTAAGTAAGTCTTTTCCGTTTATAAAAAAAAGATACTTTGGATTGGAAATGTATTCCCTTTGGAATCTTACTCACTGCAAGTTTGCCCTGAAACCCAAAACGTCTTAAAAAACAAGCGGAAAGTATGGATCTCACGGAGTCTTCTCTTTCTTAAAGTAAGTATTATCAAGAAATAATATATTAATTACTTTAATATACTTTTATTGATTACTTACAGTAAGAAAGAGAAGTTAAAGACGATAATCTATATTCTTGTATCCGTCCTTTCCGTGATGCCTGTCCGTTCCGTTTAAAAAATGGTGAGATTGCAGTGGACCCGAAACTGGACATCGACACATTGGAAGCTCGAGGTCACTGGGCGACAATGGAGGAATTGCTGCCAGTAGTGACATTTCACTTGTCGCGTTACGAAAACGTCGTAAAGACGTACAAGAGCAATCCAGGTCAAGTGAACCCATCCGACTTTTGCCACGAGATATGTGTCGATGTACTTGTGCATAAAAGTGAAGGGGTCACGCCCTATGACTTATCAGTACTTGACAGTCGACATGATTAGAGCAGCGAACGAGAACGGGGCATTTATTGACCAGAAAAAGTTCAAGACTGCCAGCAAATACGGGTTTGACTCCTTGATTCTGACCGATGCAAGCATGCAGGTGCTCGATAGCTACATCAATTTCGTGAGGCCATTGCTAAAACCCCAGTGGGACTTCGTTCTTGTTACGAGAAATGGAGGCCAACACAGCAATAGGGCGACGTCATGAGTAAACTAGTTTTTGACGCAGTCGGAAAGTACATTCATCCGACGCGCTATTGTCAAATCGTCGAAACGCAAAGCCTCAATCAGTTCACTAGCAAAGAGCAAAGCATTTTGTCGGAAGATCAGAAACACAGCTCAGCCGTCGCCAAAGTCCACTATCAAAAGCAAAGATCGCGCGAAGTTGCTGTGAAGGCTCACGAGTGTCTGCAAATGCTACAAGGTACCAAAGGCTCTGAGGTGGATGAGGAGGTCAACAAGAGGTTTAGCGATTCAATTTTGAGTTTTGCAGCACCGACTGAAAACACAGAATCGAAAAGCATGTCCCCTCAGAGGGATGCCACACCGACAAATCGATTGCGAATCCAAAGAAGCCATCGTCGGCTGTTGAAATTTACGGCGGACGGAGACGAGTTTCTAAAGAAGGGGATCGATAAGCATGGATTCGGACAATGGACTGCTATTTTGAGAAATCTCGACTACAACTTTCGGCAAGGAAGAATGGCAGATTCTTTGAAGAAACGGGCAGAACTGAAGCTTAAGGCTAAAGACTAGCAGCTCGATGAATTAAACAATTTGCGGCGTAAACGTGCCGACAATCTAAACAAGACTGTTTTACGACCCACTCAATGGCGCTTGTTTCTCAAGAATTAGTCAAAAGAACAACCGAGATGTATGCTGCATTTTTGTCACGATTCAGGATCGAACTTGTTGATTAAGTTCAGAAGTGATGCTATCGTCAAAGTCATTTACCAAGGCCCTCTTTGTTTGTTTATTTATTTGCTTTTTTTGGCTTGTCGTGGCTGCCTTTTGCAGCATAAAACTGAGATTAAATACGCCTGCTATCTCAATCAAAGTAATTCTGTGATCGATTAGTGGTCGGCACGTCAAACATAGCTGTAAAACGATAGCCGTCACGCCTGTTTGTTTTTCAACGAACACGGCATCCATGCAAGCAAAAGCAGTATTTCTGTGGTCTAGCTGGGAAGTTTCTACATGTCTGCAGAAGGCCTGACTTCTCTACAAAAGTCGAAAACACTAAAACGTTCATGTCCCCGAAAACTCCATGAAATCCTCGTTTGCCGCACTGGTAAAAATGAATATCCAAAACATCTGAGTTAAACCATTCATCCCAAAAATTTACTGAAGTTGAGTTCGATATCTTTATGAATTCAATCAGCAGTCAGTCATTTCTGCATGATTTAAACTTCAAAAATTCATGGCTCCGGAAAATCCACCTTTTCCACACTCATATAAAATAAACATCTGAACATATAAAGCATCTGTCTTTTGAGTGGCTTAAACTTTTCATTCCAACAAATAACTCAAGTTTTGTGTCTCCCAGAAATCTGTCTTTTCCGTATGTACTAAAAAGATGTTTGACATAAAATATAACTTGTATCAAGACTTGACTGCTGCTGGAATTCATAGAGTGAACACAATTGAAAATCTAAAAAAATCTGACTTGAACTTTTCATCCCAACAAGTAACTCAAGTTTCATGTCTCCAAGAAATCCGAGAAATCTGTCTTTTCCTTTATGTGCTAAATGATGTTTGACATAAAACAAAACTTGTATCAAGACTTGACTGCCGGTGGAATTCATAGAGTGAACACAATTGAACATCTAAAAGATCTGACTTGAACTTTTCATCCCAACAAGAAGCTCAAGTTTCTTGTCTCCGAGAAATCCGAGAAATCCGTCTTTTCCGTATGTGCTGAAAAATTGTTTGACATAACACAAAACTTGTATTAAGACTTGACTGCCGGTGGAATTCTTAGAGTTAACACAACTGAGCATCTTAAACATGTGACTTGAACTTTTCATCCCAACAAGAAGCTCAAGTTTCTTGTCTCCGAGAAATCCGAGAAATCCGTCTTTTCCGTATGCGCTGAAAAGATGTTTGACATAAAACAAAACTTGTATCAAGACTTGACTGCTGGTGGAATTCATAGCAAAACTGTAGAATGAAGCTAAACAACAACGAAACACAACAAAACGGTTGAACAAAGCTTAGTTTGATTTCGAAAAAAGACAGCTTTTCTGGAGAGCAGGGTAACAGCAAACAAGGGAAGTAATATAATACTCCTCTCAGTAACGAAATCCGGCAAATCCGACTTTTCCGACTAAGGACTTGATGCTTAAAACTTACAGGACCAATTGACTGCACACAGAATAAATTAGTGCACAAAATTAAGTTGCTTTTAGACTGGAAAAGACGGATTTCCCGGATTTCCCGGAGAATCAACTTACAGTAATTTGTAGAAGTAATATAATACTTCTTTTTTTACCTTCTTCTTCTTCTTCTTCTTCTTCTTCTTCTTCTTCTTCTTCTTCTTCTTCTTCTTCTTCTTCTTCTTCTTCTTCACTTTTGGCTTGGCTTGAGTGGCTCTGCTGATCGCTTGACCCTCTTCGGTGTCAGTCGGAGGGTTTTCTTGGTCAGACAAGTCATCACCAGAGCTGGTAGAAGAGCTACTTTCTCCCTCTTCGACTTCACAGTTCTCGCATGTTTCGACCGTACTAGCACTTGTGCCTGCTTCATGCTCGGCTTCTCGTTCGACTTCCCGCAAATACTACAATTGTTTATGATAAAAAGCAAGTTCAATGGAAATGTTATTTCTCCTAATTATTTTGGAGTGTAGTATCGCGGAGTATTTTTACTGGTGGTGCTGTATTATTGCAAAAAAAAAAAAGGAATTTATAGAAAGAAAAATC